>CM064426.1:65910630-66070402 GCA_032690845.1 Eleusine coracana subsp. coracana | reverse complement strand
TTTTTTGAAAGAGAGAGAAGAGAGAGAGAGAGAGAGAGAGAGAGAGAGAGAGAGAAGATAGTTATACGAGCCCGAGCTTGAAGGCACGACGCGTGTCCGTGGCGAAAGGGAGGTCAGCCATGACACTTTGCTCTGAAAAGCATGTAGGAGGATATGGGTCAATGTAGGAGTCCTGGTTAAAGGCAAAAAGAAGATGGTTTATGTTGGATGCGATCATACCAGCACTAAAGCACCGGATCCCATCAGAATGCCGAAGTTAAGCGTGCTTGGGCGAGTGTAGTACTAGGATGGGTGACCTCCTGGGAAGTCCTCGTGTTGCATCCCTTTTTGCTCTACTCTCTTTTTCTTTTGAGAGAGAGAGAGAGAGAGATAGTTATACGAGCCCGAGCTTGAAGGCACGACACGCGGTCGGTGAAAGGGAGGTCAGCCACGACGGCTTTGCTCTGAAAAGCGTGTAGGAGGATATGGGTCAACGTAGAAGTCCTGGTTAAAGGCAAAAAGAAGATGGTTTATGTTGGATGCGATCATACCAGCACTAAAGCACCGGATCCCATCAGAACGGGCATAACTTTTCGCTCGGGTGTCCATTTTGGCTGAAATTTTTACAGGAGCTTCTAGATTCAAAGTTAAGCATACCCACACTAGGCTATGCCCTGTGTGCCCTCGTCAAAAAATTCAAAAAAAATCAGGAAGATAAAGAAAAAATTCATTCAACTTGAAACCCGATGTTGCATCCCTTTTGCTCTACTCTCTTTTTCTTTTGAGAGAGAGAGAGAGAGAGATAGTTATACGATCCCGAGCTTGAAGGCACGACACGCGGTCGGTGAAAGGGAGGTCAGCCACGACGGCTTTGCTCTGAAAAGCGTGTAGGAGGATATGGGTCAACGTAGGAGTCCTGGTTAAAGACAAAAGAAGATGGTTTATGTTGGATGCGATCATACCAGCACTAAAGCACCGGATCCCATCAGAACTCCGAAGTTAAGCGTGCTTGGGCGAGAGTAGTACTAGGATGGGTGACCTCCTGGGAAGTCCTCGTGTTGCATCCCTTTTGCTCTACTCTCTTTTTCTTTTGAGAGAGAGAGAGAGAGAGATAGTTATACGAGCCCGAGCTTGAAGGCACGACACGCGGTCGGTGAAAGGGAGGTCAGCCACGACGGCTTTGCTCTGAAAAGCGTGTAGGAGGATATGGGTCAACGTAGAAGTCCTGGTTAAAGGCAAAAAGAAGATGGTTTATGTTGGATGCGATCATACCAGCACTAAAGCACCGGATCCCATCAGAACGGGCATAACTTTTCGCTCGGGTGTCCATTTTGGCTGAAATTTTTACAGGAGCTTCTAGATTCAAAGTTAAGCATACCCACACTAGGCTATGCCCTGTGTGCCCTCGTCAAAAAATTCAAAAAAAATCAGGAAGATAAAGAAAAAATTCATTCAACTTGAAACCCGACGTTTTCTGAAACTTCAAGATTTTTTGTAGGCCACATCGTACCTTTGTTTGGCTGAACTTTTTTGTGGATTCTCCCCCATTGTTGGTGAGTTGGAGAAAATATCAAAAAAATAAAATTAAAAAAAAAGAAATTTGGGATTTCTACTAGTGCTACATCTAGCCACTTGAAATTTCTGGATTGGGCAGTTTTGTAATTAGCCCCCGTTATCGCCTATGTGCCTTTGTCTCCTTGTTTCTACTTTGCTATCACAACTGTTCTAGGACATACTTAGACCAGCAACTAGGACAAGTTACTTGGGTACTTATTCAGCTTTACTATCTATTTTTGATTTGTGTGCCACTCATATATATATATTTGGCCTTCCTAACTCTATATATTTCTTCTAAACAACACATAGGTTATTTTGTAACCCTTGCAATCATGGAACACACCTCCCTGGTATCCTTTGATTTGCTTTTCAGAACTTTATAAGAGCTGGAAGGCACGTCCGCGCGGTCGGTGAAAGGGAGCTCAGCCACGACGGCTTTGCTCTGAAAAGCATGTAGGAGGATATGGGTCAATGTAGGAGTCCTGGTTAAAGGCAAAAAGAAGATGGTTTATATTGGATGCGATCATACCAGCACTAAAGCACCGGATCCCATCAGAACTCCGAAGTTAAGCATGCTTGGGTGAGAGTAGTACTACGGATGGGTGACCTCCGTGGAAAGTCCTTGTGCTGCATCCCTTTTTGCTCTACTCTCTTTTTTTTGAGAGAGAGAGAGAGAGAGAGAGAGAGAGAGATAGTTATACGAGCCCGAGCTTGAAGGCACGACCGCGTGGTCGGTGAAAGGGAGGTCAGCCACGACGGCTTTGCTCTGAAAAGCGTGTAGGAGGATATGGGTCAACGTAGGAGTCCTGGTTAAAGGCAAAAAGAAGATGGTTTATGTTGGATGCGATCATACCAGCACTAAAGCACCGGATCCCATCAGAACTCCGAAGTTAAGCGTGCTTGGGCGAGAGTAGTACTAGGATGGGTGACCTCCTGGGAAGTCCTCGTGTTGCATCCCTTTTTGCTCTACTCTCTTTTTCTTTTAGAGAGAGAGAGAGAGAGATAGTTATGCGAGCCCGAGCTTGAAGGCACGACACGCGGTCGGTGAAAGGGAGGTCAGCCACGACGGCTTTGCTCTGAAAAGCGTGTAGGAGGATATGGGTCAACGTAGAAGTCCTGGTTAAAGGCAAAAAGAAGATGGTTTATGTTGGATGCGATCATACCAGCACTAAAGCACCGGATCCCATCAGAACGGGCATAACTTTTCGCTCGGGTGTCCATTTTGGCTGAAATTTTTACAGGAGCTTCTAGATTCAAAGTTAAGCATACCCACACTAGGCTATGCCCTGTGTGCCCTCGTCAAAAAATTCAAAAAAAATCAGGAAGATAAAGAAAAAATTCATTCAACTTGAAACCCGATGTTGCATCCCTTTTTGCTCTACTCTCTTTTTCTTTTGAGAGAGAGAGAGAGAGAGATAGTTATACGATCCCGAGCTTGAAGGCACGACACGCGGTCGGTGAAAGGGAGGTCAGCCACGACGGCTTTGCTCTGAAAAGCGTGTAGGATGATATGGGTCAACGTAGGAGTCCTGGTTAAAGGACAAAAAGAAGATGGTTTATGTTGGATGCGATCATACCAGCACTAAAGCACCGGATCCCATCAGAACTCCGAAGTTAAGCGTGCTTGGGCGAGAGTAGTACTAGGATGGGTGACCTCCTGGGAAGTCCTCGTGTTGCATCCCTTTTTGCTCTACTCTCTTTTTCTTTTGAGAGAGAGAGAGAGAGAGATAGTTATACGAGCCCGAGCTTGAAGGCACGACGCGCGGTCGGTGAAAGGGAGGTCAGCCACGACGGCTTTGCTCTGAAAAGCGTGTAGGAGGATATGGGTCAACGTAGAAGTCCTGGTTAAAGGCAAAAAGAAGATGGTTTATGTTGGATGCGATCATACCAGCACTAAAGCACCGGATCCCATCAGAACGGGCATAACTTTTCGCTCGGGTGTCCATTTTGGCTGAAATTTTTACAGGAGCTTCTAGATTCAAAGTTAAGCATACCCACACTAGGCTATGCCCTGTGTGCCCTCGTCAAAAAATTCAAAAAAAATCAGGAAGATAAAGAAAAAATTCATTCAACTTGAAACCCGATGTTGCATCCCTTTTTGCTCTACTCTCTTTTTCTTTTGAGAGAGAGAGAGAGAGAGATAGTTATACGAGCCCGAGCTTGAAGGCACGACACGCGGTCGGTGAAAGGGAGGTCAGCCACGACGGCTTTGCTCTGAAAAGCGTGTAGGAGGATATGGGTCAACGTAGGAGTCCTGGTTAAAGGACAAAAAGAAGATGGTTTATGTTGGATGCGATCATACCAGCACTAAAGCACCGGATCCCATCAGAACTCCGAAGTTAAGCGTGCTTGGGCGAGAGTAGTACTAGGATGGGTGACCTCCTGGGAAGTCCTCGTGTTGCATCCCTTTTTGCTCTACTCTCTTTTTCTTTTGAGAGAGAGAGAGAGAGAGAGAGATAGTTATGCGAGCCCGAGCTTGAAGGCACGACACGCGGTCGGTGAAAGGGAGGTCAGCCACGACGGCTTTGCTCTGAAAAGCGTGTAGGAGGATATGGGTCAACGTAGAAGTCCTGGTTAAAGGCAAAAAGAAGATGGTTTATGTTGGATGCGATCATACCAGCACTAAAGCACCGGATCCCATCAGAACGGGCATAACTTTTCGCTCGGGTGTCCATTTTGGCTGAAATTTTTACAGGAGCTTCTAGATTCAAAGTTAAGCATACCCACACTAGGCTATGCCCTGTGTGCCCTCGTCAAAAAATTCAAAAAAAATCAGGAAGATAAAGAAAAAATTCATTCAACTTGAAACCCGACGTTTTCTGAAACTTCAAGATTTTTTGTAGGCCACATCGTACCTTTGTTTGGGCTGAACTTTTTTGTGGATTCTCCCCCATTGTTGGTGAGTTGGAGAAAAATATCAAAAAAAATAAAATTAAAAAAAAGAAATTTGGGATTTCTACTAGTGCTACATCTAGCCACGTGAAATTTCTGGATTTGGCAGTTTTCTACTTAAGCCCCCCGTTATCGCCTATGTGCCTTTGTCTCCTTGTTTCTAATTTGCTATCACAACGGTTCTAGGACATACTTAGACCAGCAACTAGGGACAAGTTACTTGGGTACTTATTCAGCTTTACTATCTATTTTTGATTTGTGTGCCACTCACATATATATATTTGGCCTTCCTAACTCTACATATTTCTTCTAAACAACACATAGGTTATTTGTAACCCTTGCAATCATGGAACACACCTCCCTGGTATCCTTTGATTTGCTTTTCAGAACTTTATAAGAGCTGGAAGGCACGCCGCGCGGTCGGCAAAAGGGAGCTCTGCCACGACGGCTTTGCTCTGAAAAGCATGTAGGAGGATATGGGTCAATGTAGGAGTCCTGGTTAAAGGCAAAAAGAAGATGGTTTATGTTGGATGCGATCATACCAGCACTAAAGCACCGGATCCCATCAGAACTCCGAAGTTAAGCGTGCTTGGGACGAGGTAGTACTAGGATGGGTGACCTCCTGGGAAGTCCTCGTGTTGCATCCCTTTTTGCTCTACTCTCTTTTTTTTTGAGAGAGAGAGAGAGAGAGATAGTTATGCGAGCCCGAGCTTGAAGGCACGACGCGCGGTTCGGTGAAAGGGAGGTCAGCCACGACGGCTTTGCTCTGAAAAGCGTGTAGGAGGATATGGGTCAACGTAGGAGTCCTGGTTAAAGACAAAAAGAAGATGGTTTATGTTGGATGCGATCATACCAGCACTAAAGCACCGGATCCCATCAGAACTCCGAAGTTAAGCGTGCTTGGGCGAGAGTAGTACTAGGATGGGTGACCTCCTGGGAAGTCCTCGTGTTGCATCCCTTTTTGCTCTACTCTCTTTTTCTTTTGAGAGAGAGAGAGAGAGAGATAGTTATACGAGCCCGAGCTTGAAGGCACGACACGCGGTCGGTGAAAGGGAGGTCAGCCACGACGGCTTTGCTCTGAAAAGCGTGTAGGAGGATATGGGTCAACGTAGGAGTCCTGGTTAAAGGCAAAAAGAAGATGGTTTATGTTGGATGCGATCATACCAGCACTAAAGCACCGGATCCCATCAGAACTCCGAAGTTAAGCGTGCTTGGGCGAGAGTAGTACTAGGATGGGTGACCTCCTGGGAAGTCCTCGTGTTGCATCCCTTTTTGCTCTACTCTCTTTTTCTTTTGAGAGAGAGAGAGAGAGAGAGAGAGATAGTTATGCGAGCCCGAGCTTGAAGGCACGACGCGCGGTCGGTGAAAGGGAGGTCAGCCACGACGGCTTTGCTCTGAAAAGCAGTGTAGGAGGATATGGGTCAACGTAGGAGTCCTGGTTAAAGGCAAAAAGAAGATGGTTTATGTTGGATGCGATCATACCAGCACTAAAGCACCGGATCCCATCAGAACGGGCATAACTTTTCGCTCGGGTGTCCATTTTGGCTGAAATTTTTACAGGAGCTTCTAGATTCAAAGTTAAGCATACCCACACTAGGCTATGCCCTGTGTGCCCTCGTCAAAAAATTCAAAAAAAATCAGGAAGATAAAGAAAAAATTCATTCAACTTGAAACCCGACGTTTTCTGAAACTTCAAGATTTTTTGTAGGCCACATCGTACCTTTGTTTGGGCTGAAGTTTTTTGTGGATTCTCCCCCATTGTTGGTGAGTTGGAGAAAAATATCAAAAAAATAAAATTAAAAAAAAAAGAAATTTGGGATTTCTACTAGTGCTACATCTAGCCACTTGAAATTTCTGGATTTGGCAGTTTTGTACTTAGCCCCCCGTTATCGCCTGTGTGCCTTTGTCTCCTTGTTTCTACTTTGCTATCACAACTGTTCTAGGACATACTTAGACCAGCAACTAGGGACAAGTTACTTGGGTACTTATTCAGCTTTACTATCTATTTTTGATTTGTGTGCCACTCATATATATATTTGGCCTTCCTAACTCTACATATTTCTTCTAAACAACACATAGGTTATTTTGTAACTCTTGCAATCAGTGGAACATACCTCCCTGGTATCCTTTGATGTGCTTTTCAGAACTTTATAAGAGCTGGAAGGCACGTCGCGCGGTCGGCGAAAGGGAGCTCAGCCACGACGGCTTTGCTCTGAAAAGCATGCAGGAGGATATGGGTCAACGTAGGAGTCCTGGTTAAAGGGAAAAAGAAGATGGTTTATATCAGATGCGATCATACCAGCACTAAAGCATTGGATCCCATCAGAACTCCGAAGTTAAGCATGCTTGGGTGAGAGTAGTACTAGGATGGGTGACCTCCTAGGAAGTTCTTGTGTTGCACCTTTTTGCTCTACTCTCTTTTTTTTTGAGAAAGAGAGAGAGAGAGAGAGAGAGAGAGAGAGAGAGAGAGAGAGAGATAGTTATGCGAGCCCGAGCTTGAAGGCACCACGCGTGGTCCGTGGCGAAAGGGAGGTCAGCCACGACGGCTTTGCTCTGAAAAGCATGTAGGAGGATATGGGTCAATGTAGGAGTCCTGGTTAAAGGCAAAAAAGAAGATGGTTTATGTTGGATGCGATCATACCAGCACTAAAGCACCGGATCCCATCAGAACGCCGAAGTTAAGCGTGCTTGGGCGAGTGTAGTACTACGATGGGTGACCTCCTTGGAAGTCCTCGTGTTGCATCCCTTTTTGCTCTACGCTCTTTTTTTTTTGAGAGAGAGAGAGAGAGAGAGATAGTTATACGAGCCCGAGCTTGAAGGCACGACACGCGGTCGGTGAAAGGGAGGTCAGCCACGACGGCTTTGCTCTGAAAAGCGTGTAGGAGGATATGGGTCAACGTAGGAGTCCTGGTTAAAGGCAAAAAGAAGATGGTTTATGTTGGATGCGATCATACCAGCACTAAAGCACCGGATCCCATCAGAACTCCGAAGTTAAGCGTGCTTGGGCGAGAGTAGTACTAGGATGGGTGACCTCCTGGGAAGTCCTCGTGTTGCATCCCTTTTTGCTCTACTCTCTTTTCTTTTGAGAGAGAGAGAGAGAGAGATAGTTATGCGAGCCCGAGCTTGAAGGCACGACGCGCGGTCGGTGAAAGGGAGGTCAGCCACGACGGCTTTGCTCTGAAAAGCGTGTAGGAGGATATGGGTCAACGTAGAAGTCCTGGTTAAAGGCAAAAAGAAGATGGTTTATGTTGGATGCGATCATACCAGCACTAAAGCACCGGATCCCATCAGAACTCCGAAGTTAAGCATGCTTGGGTGAGAGTAGTACGAGGATGGGGGACCTCGTGGGAAGTCCTCGTGTTGCATCCCTTTTTGCTCTACTCTCTTTTTTTAGAGAGAGAGAGAGATAGTTATGCGAGCCCGAGCTTGAAGGCACGATGCGCGATCGGTGAAAGGGAGGTCAGCCATGACGGCTTTGCTCTAAAAAGCGTGTAGGAGGATATGGGTCAACGTAAGAGTCCTGGTTAAAGGCAAAAAGAAGATGGTTTATGTTGGATGCGATCATACGAGCACTAAAGCACCGGATCCCATCAGAACGGGCATAACTTTTCGCTCGGGTGTCCATTATGGCTGAAATTTTTACAGGAGCTTCTTGATTCAAAGTTAAGCATACCCACACTAGGCTATGCCCTATGTGCCCTCGTCAAAAAAATTCAAAATAAATTCATTCAACTTGAAACCCGACGTTTTCTGAAACTTCAAGATTTTTTGTAGGCCACATCGTACCTTTGTTTGGGCTGAACTTTTTTGTGTATTCTCCCCCATTGTTGGTGAGTTGGAGAAAAATATCAAAAAAATAAAATTTAAAAAAAAGAAATTTGAGATTTCTACTAGTGGTACATCTAGCCACGTGAAATTTCTGGATTTGGCAGTTTTGTACTTAGCCCCCCGTTATCGCCTGTGTGCCTTTGTCTCCTTGTTTCTACTTTGCTATCACAACGGTTCTAGGACATACTTAGACCAGCAACTAGGGACAAGTTACTTGGGTATTTATTCAGCTTTACTATCTATTTTTCATTTGTGTGCCAGTCATATATATATATTTGGCCTTCCTAACTCTACATATTTCTTCTAAACAACACATAGGTTATTTTGTAACCCTTGCAATCATGGAGCACACCTCCCTGGTATCCTTTGATTTGCTTTTCAGAACTTTATAAGAGCTGGAAGGCACGGCGCGCGGTCGGCGAAAGGAAGCTCAGCCATGACGGCTTTGCTCTGAAAAGCATGCAGGAGGATATGGGTCAATGTAGGAGTCCTGGTTAAAGGGAAAAAGAAGATGGTTTATATTAGATGCGATCATACCAGCACTAAAGCACCGGATCCCATCAGAACTCCGAAGTTAAGCGTGCTTGGGCGAGTGTAGTACTAGGATGGGTGACCTCCTTGGAAGTTCTGGTGTTGCATCTCTTTTTGCTCTACTCTCTTTTTTTTTGAGAGAGAGAGAGAGAGAGATAGTTATGCGAGCCCGAGCTAGAAGGCACGACGCGCGGTCGGTGAAAGGGAGGTCAGCCACGACGGCTTTGCTCTGAAAAGCGTGTAGGAGGATATGGGTCAACGTAGGAGTCCTGGTAAAAGGCAAAAAGAAGATGGTTTATGTTGGATGCGATCATACCAGCACTAAAGCACCGGATCCCATCAGAACGGGTATAACTTTTCGCTCAGGTGTCCATTATGTCTGAAATCTTTATAGGAGCTTCTTGATTCAATGTTATGCATACCCACACTCGGCTATGCCCTGTGTGCCCTCGTCAAAAAATTCAAAAAAATCAGGAAGATAAAGAAAAAATTCATTCAACTTGAAACCCGACGTTTTCTGAAACTTCAAGATTTTTTGTAGGCCACATCGTACCTTTGTTTGGGCTGAACTTTTTGTGGATTCTCCCCCATTGTTGGTAAGTTGGAGAAAAATATCAAAAAAATAAAATTAAAAAAAAAGAAAATTGGGATTTCTACTAGTGCTACATCTAGCCACGTGAAATTTCTGGATTTGGCAATTTTCTACTTAGCCCCCCGTTATCGCCTGTGTGCCTTTGTCTCCTTGTTTCTACTTTGCTATCACAACGGTTCTAGGACATACTTAGACCAGCAACTAGGGACAAGTTACTTGGGTACTTATTCAGCTTTACTATCTATTTTTCATTTGTGTGCCAGTCATATATATATATTTGGCCTTCCTAACTCTACATATTTCTTCTAAACAACACATAGGTTATTTTGTAACCCTTGCAATCATGGAACACACCTCCCTGGTATCCTTTGATTTGCTTTTCAGAACTTTATAAGAGCTGGAAGGCACGGCGCGCGGTCGGCGAAAGGGAGCTCAGCCATGACGGCTTTGCTCTGAAAAGCATGGAGGAGGATATGGGTCAATGTAGGAGTCCTGATTAAAGGGAAAAAGAAGATGGTTTATATTAGATGCGATCATACCAGCACTAAAGCACCGGATCCCATCAGAACTCCGAAGTTAAGCGTGCTTGGGCGAGTGTAGTACTAGGATGGGTGACCTCCTTGGAAGTTCTGGTGTTGCATCCCTTTTTGCTCTACTCTCTTTTTTTTTGAGAGAGAGATAGTTATGCGAGCCCGAGCTAGAAGGCACGACACGCGGTCGGTGAAAGGGAGGTCAGCCACGACGGCTTTGCTCTGAAAAGCGTGTAGGAGGATATGGGTCAACGTAGGAGTCCTGGTTAAAGGCAAAAAGAAGATGGTTTATGTTGGATGCGATCATACCAGCACTAAAGCACCGGATCCCATCAGAACGGGCATAACTTTTCGCTCAGGTGTCCATTATGGCTGAAATCTTTATAGGAGCTTCTAGATTCAATGTTAAGCATACCCACACTCGGCTATGCCCTGTGTGCCCTCGTCAAAAATTCAAAAAAAATCAGGAAGATAAAGAAAAAATTCATTCAACTTGAAACCCGATGTTTTCTGAAACTTCAAGATTTTTTGTAGGCCACATCGTACCTTTGTTTGGGCTGAACTTTTTGTGGATTCTCCCCCATTGTTGGTAAGTTGGAGAAAAATATCAAAAAAATAAAATTAAAAAAAAAGAAAATTAGAATTTCTACTAGTGCTACATCTAGCCACGTGAAATTTCTGGATTTGGCACTTTTCTACTTAGGCCCCCGTTATCGCCCGTGTGCCTTTGTCTCCTTGTTTCTACTTTGCTATCACAACGGTTCTAGGACATACTTAGACCAGCAACTAGGGACAAGTTACTTGGGTACTTATTCAGCTTTACTATCTCTTTTTGATTTGTGTGCCACTCATATATATATATTTGGCCTTCCTAACTCTACATATTTCTTCTAAACAACACATAATTTATTTTGTAACCCTTGCAATCATGGAACACACCTCCCTGGTATCCTTTGATTTGCTTTTCAGAACTTTATAAGAGCTAGAAGGCACGCCGCACGGTCAGTGAAAGGGAGCGCAGCCACGACGGCTTTGCTCTGAAAAGCATGTAGGAGGATATGGGTCAACGTAGGAGTCCTGGTTAAAGGCAAAAAGAAGATGGTTTATATTAGATGCGATCATACCAGCACTAAAGCACCGGATCCCATCAGAACTCCGAAGTTAAGCATGCTTGGGTAAGAGTAGTACTAGGATGGGTGACCTCCTTGGAAGTTCTTGTGTTGCATCCCTTTTTGCTCTACTCTCTTTTTTTTTGAGAGAGAGAGAGATAGTTATGGGAGCCCGAGCTTGAAGGCACGACGTGGTCAGTGGCGAAAGGGAGGTCAGCCACGACGGCTTTGCTCTGAAAAGCGTGTAGGATGATATGGGTCAACGTAGGAGTCCTGGTTAAAGGACAAAAGAAGATGGTTTATGTTGGATGCGATCATACCAGCACTAAAGCACCGGATCCCATCAGAACTCCGAAGTTAAGCGTGCTTGGGCGAGAGTAGTACTAGGATGGGTGACCTCCTGGGAAGTCCTCGTGTTGCATCCCTTTTTGCTCTACTCTCTTTTTCTTTTGAGAGAGAGAGAGAGAGAGATAGTTATACGAGCCCGAGCTTGAAGGCACGACACGCGGTCGGTGAAAGGGAGGTCAGCCACGACGGCTTTGCTCTGAAAAGCGTGTAGGAGGATATGGGTCAACGTAGAAGTCCTGGTTAAAGGCAAAAAGAAGATGGTTTATGTTGGATGCGATCATACCAGCACTAAAGCACCGGATCCCATCAGAACGGGCATAACTTTTCGCTCGGGTGTCCATTTTGGCTGAAATTTTTACAGGAGCTTCTAGATTCAAAGTTAAGCATACCCACACTAGGCTATGCCCTGTGTGCCCTCGTCAAAAAATTCAAAAAAAATCAGGAAGATAAAGAAAAAATTCATTCAACTTGAAACCCGATGTTGCATCCCTTTTTGCTCTACTCTCTTTTTCTTTTGAGAGAGAGAGAGAGAGAGATAGTTATACGAGCCCGAGCTTGAAGGCACGACGCGCGGTCGGTGAAAGGGAGGTCAGCCACGACGGCTTTGCTCTGAAAAGCGTGTAGGAGGATATGGGTCAACGTAGGAGTCCTGGTTAAAGGCAAAAAGAAGATGGTTTATGTTGGATGCGATCATACCAGCACTAAAGCACCGGATCCCATCAGAACTCCGAAGTTAAGCGTGCTTGGGCGAGAGTAGTACTAGGATGGGTGACCTCCTGGGAAGTCCTCGTGTTGCATCCCTTTTTGCTCTACTCTCTTTTTCTTTTGAGAGAGAGAGAGAGAGATAGTTATGCGAGCCCGAGCTTGAAGGCACGACACGCGGTCGGTGAAAGGGAGGTCAGCCACGACGGCTTTGCTCTGAAAAGCAGTGTAGGAGGATATGGGTCAACGTAGAAGTCCTGGTTAAAGGCAAAAAGAAGATGGTTTATGTTGGATGCGATCATACCAGCACTAAAGCACCGGATCCCATCAGAACGGGCATGACTTTTCGCACGGGTGTCCATTTTGGCTGAAATTTTTTCAGGAGCTTCTTGATTCAAAGTTAAGCATAACCACAGTGGGCTATGCCCTGTGTGCCCTCGTCAAAAAATTCAAAAAAATCGGGAAAATAAAGAAAAAATTCATTCAACTTGAAACCCTACATTTTCTGAAACTTCAAGATTTTTATAGGCCACATCGTACAATTGTTTGGGCTAAACTTTTTTGTGGATTCTTCCCCATTGTTGGTGAGTTGGAGAAAAATATCAAAAAAATAAAATTAAAAAAAATAAATTTGGGATTTCTACTAGTGCTACATCTAGCCACGTGAAATTTCTAGATTTGGCAGTTTTGCACTTAGCCCCCTGTTATCGCCTGTGTGCCTTTGTCTCCTTGTTTCTACTTTGCTATCACAACTGTTCTAGGACATACTTAGACCAGCAACTAGGGACAAGTAACTTGGGCACTTATTCAGCTTTACTATCTATTTTTGATTTGTGTGCCACCCATATATATATATTTGGCCTTCCTAGCTCTACATAGTTCTTCTAGACAGCACATAGGTTATTTTGTAACCCTTACAATCGTGGAACACACCTCCCTGGTATCCTTTGATTTGCTTTTCAGAACTTTATAAGAGCTGGAAGGCATGACGCGCGGTCGGCGAAAGGGAGCTCAGCCACGACGGCTTTGCTCTGAAAAGCGTGCAGGAGGATATGGGTCAATGTAGGAGTCCTGGTTAAAGGGGAAAAGAAGATGGTTTATGTTGGATGCAATCATACCAGCACAAAAGCACCGAATCCTCTCAGAACTCCGAAGTTAAGCGTGCTTGGGCGAGAGTAGTACTAGGATGGGTGACCTCCTGCGAAGTCCTCGTGTTGCATCCCTTTCTGCTCTACTCTCTTTTTTTTTTTTGAGAGAGAGATAGTCATGCTAGCCCAAGCTTGAAGGCACGACGCGCGATTGGCGAAAGGGAGGTCAGCCACGACGGCTTTGCTCTGAAAAGCATGTAGGAGGATATGGGTCAACATAGGAGTCCTGGTTAAAGGCAAAAAGAAGATGGTTTATGTTGGATGCGATCATACCAGCACTAAAGCACCGGATCCCATCAGAACTCCGATGTTAAGCATGCTTGGGCGAGTGTAGTACTAGGATGGGTGACCTCCTTGGAAGTCCTCGTGTTGCATCCCATTTTGCTCTACTCTCTTCTTTTTGAGAGAGAGAGAGAGAGAGAGATAGTTATGCGAGCCCGAGCTTGAAGGCACGACACGCGGTCGGTGAAAGGGAGGTCAGCCACGATGGCTTTGCTCTGAAAAGCGTGTAGGAGGATATGGGTCAACGTAGGAGTCCTGGTTAAAGGCAAAAAGAAGATGGTTTATGTTGGATGCGATCATACCAGCACTAAAGCACCGGATCCCATCAGAACGCGATCATACCAGCACTAAAGCACCGGATCCCATCAGAACGGGCATGACTTTTCGCACGGCTGTCCATTTTGGCTGAAATTTTTTAGGAGCTTTTTGATTCAAAGTTAAGCATACCCACAGTGGGCTATGCCCTGTGTGCCCTCGTCAAAAAATTCAAAAAAATCGGGAAGATAAAGAAAAAATTCATTCAACTTGAAACCCTACATTTTCTGAAACTTCAAGATTTTTTATAGGCCACATCGTACAATTGTTTGGGCTGAACTTTTTTGTGGATTCTTCCCCATTGTTGGTGAGTTGGAGAAAAATATCAAAAAAATAAAATTAAAAAAAATAAATTTGGGATTTCTACTAGTGCTACATCTAGCCACGTGAAATTTCTAGATTTGGCAGTTTTGCACTTAGCCCCCTGTTATCGCCTGTGTGCCTTTGTCTCCTTGTTTCTACTTTGCTATCACAACTGTTCTAGGACATACTTAGACCAGCAACTAGGGACAAGTAACTTGGGCACTTATTCAGCTTTACTATCTATTTTGATTTGTGTGCCACCCATATATATATATTTGGCCTTCCTAGCTCTACATATTTCTTCTAGACAGCACATAGGTTATTTTGTAACCCTTACAATCGTGGAACACACCTCCCTGGTATCCTTTGATTTGCTTTTCAGAACTTTATAAGAGCTGGAAGGCATGACGCGCGGTCGGCGAAAGGGAGGTCAGCCACGACGGCTTTGCTCTGAAAAGCGTGCAGGAGGATATGGGTCAATGTAGGAGTCCTGGTTAAAGGGGAAAAGAAGATGGTTTATGTTGGATGCAATCATACCAGCACAAAAGCACCGAATCCTCTCAGAACTCCGAAGTTAAGCGTGCTTGGGCGAGAGTAGTACTAGGATGGGTGACCTCCTGTGAAGTCCTCGTGTTGCATCCCTTTCTGCTCTACTCTCTTTTTTTTTTTGAGAGAGAGATAGTCATGCTAGCCCAAGCTTGAAGGCACGACGCGCGATTGGCGAAAGGGAGGTCAGCCACGACGGCTTTGCTCTGAAAAGCATGTAGGAGGATATGGGTCAACATAGGAGTCCTGGTTAAAGGCAAAAAGAAGATGGTTTATGTTGGATGCGATCATACCAGCACTAAAGCACCGGATCCCATCAGAACTCCGATGTTAAGCGTGCTTGGGCGAGTGTAGTACTAGGATGGGTGACCTCCTTGGAAGTCCTCGTGTTGCATCCCATTTTGCTCTACTCTCTTCTTTTTGAGAGAGAGAGAGAGAGAGATAGTTATGCGAGCCCGAGCTCGAAGGCACGACACGCGGTCGGTGAAAGGGAGGTCAGCCACGATGGCTTTGCTCTGAAAAGCGTGTAGGAGGATATGGGTCAACGTAGGAGTCCTGGTTAAAGGCAAAAAGAAGATGGTTTATGTTGGATGCGATCATACCAGCACTAAAGCACCGGATCCCATCAGAACGCGATCATACCAGCACTAAAGCACCGGATCCCATCAGAACGGGCATGACTTTTCGCACGGCTGTCCATTTTGGCTGAAATTTTTTTAGGAGCTTTTTGATTCAAAGTTAAGCATACCCACAGTGGGCTATGCCCTGTGTGCCCTCGTCAAAAAATTCAAAAAAATCGGGAAGATAAAGAAAAAATTCATTCAACTTGAAACCCTACATTTTCTGAAACTTCAAGATTTTTTATAGGCCACATCGTACAATTGTTTGGGCTGAACTTTTTTGTGGATTCTTCCCCATTGTTGGTGAGTTGGAGAAAAATATCAAAAAAATAAAATTAAAAAAAATAAATTTGGGATTTCTACTAGTGCTACATCTAGCCACGTGAAATTTCTAGATTTGGCAGTTTTGCACTTAGCCCCCTGTTATCGCCTGTGTGCCTTTGTCTCCTTGTTTCTACTTTGCTATCACAACTGTTCTAGGACATACTTAGACCAGCAACTAGGGACAAGTAACTTGGGCACTTATTCAGCTTTACTATCTATTTTTGATTTGTGTGCCACCCATATATATATATTTGGCCTTCCTAGCTCTACATATTTCTTCTAGACAGCACATAGGTTATTTTGTAACCCTTACAATCGTGGAACACACCTCCCTGGTATCCTTTGATTTGCTTTTCAGAACTTTATAAGAGCTGGAAGGCATGACGCGCGGTCGGCGAAAGGGAGGTCAGCCACGACGGCTTTGCTCTGAAAAGCGTGCAGGAGGATATGGGTCAATGTAGGAGTCCTGGTTAAAGGGGAAAAGAAGATGGTTTATGTTGGATGCAATCATACCAGCACAAAAGCACCGAATCCTCTCAGAACTCCGAAGTTAAGCGTGCTTGGGCGAGAGTAGTACTAGGATGGGTGACCTCCTGCGAAGTCCTCGTGTTGCATCCCTTTCTGCTCTACTCTCTTTTTTTTTTGAGAGAGAGAGATAGTCATGCTAGCCCAAGCTTGAAGGCACGACGCGCGATTGGCGAAAGGGAGGTCAGCCACGACGGCTTGGCTCTAAAAAGCGTGGAGGAGGATATGGATCCATGTGGGAGTCCTGGTTAAAGGGAAAAAGAAGATGGTTTATGTTGGATGCGATCGTACTAGCACTAAAGCACCGAATCCCATGAGAACTCCGAAGTTAAGCGTGCTTGGGCGAGAGTAGTACTAGGATGGGTGACCTCTTGGGAAGTCCTCGTGTTGCATCCCTTTTTGCTCTACTCTCTTTTTTTTGAGAGAGAGAGAGGAGAGAGAGAGATAGTTATGCGAGCGCGACCTTGAAGGCATGACGCGTGGTTGGCGAAAGGGAGGTCAGCCACGACGGCTTTGCTCTAAAAAGCGTGCAGGAGGATATGGGTCAATGTAGGAGTCCTGGTTAAAGGCAAAAAGAAGATGGTTTATGTTGGATGCGATCATACCAGCACTAAAGCACCGGATCCCATCAGAACTCCGAAGTTAAGCGTGCTTGGGCGAGAGTAGTACTAGGATGCGTGACCTCCTAGGAAGTCCTCGTGTTGCATCTCTTTTTGCTCTACTCTCTTTTCTTTTAGAGAGAGAGAGAGACAGATAGTTATGCGAGCCCGAGCTTGAAGGCACGACGCGCGGTCGGTGAAAGGGAGGTCAGCCACGACAGACTTTGCTCTGAAAAGCGTGTAGGAGGATATGGGTCAATGTAGGAGTCCTGGTTAAAGGCAAAAAGAAGATGGTTTATGTTGGATGCGATCATACCAGCACTAAAGCACCAGATCCCATCAGAACGGGCGTAACTTTTCGCTCGGGTGTCCATTTTGGCTGAAATTTTTATAGGAGCTTCTTGATTCAAAGTTAAGCATACCCACACCGGGCTATGCCCTGTGTGCCCTCGTCAAAAAATTCAAAAAAAATCGGGAAGATAAAGAAAAAATTCATTCAACTTGAAACCCGACGTTTTCTCAAACTTCAAGATTTTTTGGAGGCCACATCGTACATTTGTTTGGGCTGAACTTTTTTGTGGATTCTCCCCAATTGTTGGTGAGCTGGAGAAAAATATCAAAAAAATAAAATTAAAAAAAAGAAATTTGGGATTTCTACTAGTGCTGCATCTAGCCACGTGAAATTTCTGGATTTGGCAGTTTTGCACTTAGCCCCCTGTTATCGCCTGTGTGCCTTTGTCTCCTTGTTTCTACTTTGCTATCACAACTGTTCTAGGACATACTTAGACCAACAACTAGGGACAAGTTACTTGGGCACTTATTCAGCTTTACTATCTATTTTTGATTTATGTGCCACTCATATATATTTCTTCCTAGCTCTACATATTTCTTCTAGACAGCACATAGGTTATTTTGTAACCCTTGCAATCGTGGAACACACCTTCCTTGTATCCTTTGATTTGCTTTTCAGAACTTTATAAGAGCTTGAAGGCACGACGCGCTGTCGGCGAAAGGGAGGTCAGCCACGACGGCTGGGCTCTGAAAAGCGTGCAGGAGGATATGGGTCAACATGGGAGTCCTGGTTAAAGGGAAAAAGAAGATGGTTTATGTTGGATGCGATCATACCAGGACTAAAGCACCAAATTCCATTAGAACTCTAAAGTTAAGCGTGCTTGGGCGAGAGTAGTATTAGGATGGGTGACCACCTCGGAAGTCCTTTTGTTGCATCCCTTTTTGCTCTACTCTCTTTTTTTTGAGAGAGAGAGGGAGAGAGAGAGATAGTTATACGAGCCCGAGCTTGAAGGCATGACGCGTGGTTGGCGAAAGTGAGGTCAGCCACGACGGCTTTGCTCTGAAAAGCGTGTAGGAGGATATGGGTCAATGTAGCAGTCCTTGTTAAAGGCAAAAAGAAGATGGTTTATGTTAGAAGCGATCATACCAGCGCTTGCAACTTTTTGCTCTACTCTCTTTTTTTTTTGAGAGAGAGAGGGAGAGAGACAGATAGTTATACGAGCCTGAGCTTGAAGGCAGGACGCGTGGTTGGCGAAAAGGAGGTCAGCCACGACGGCTTTGCTCTGAAAAATATGCAGGAGGATATGGGTCAATGTAGCAGTCCTGGTTAAAGGCAAAAAGAAGATGGTTTATGTTGGAAGCGATCATACCAGCACTGAAGCACCAGATCCCATCAGAACTCCGAAGTTAAGCGTGCTTGGCCAAGAGTAGTACTAGGATGGGTGACCTCCTGGGAAGTCCTCGGGTTGCATCCCATTTTGCTCTACTCTCTTTTTTTTTGAGAGAGAGAGAGAGACAGTTATGCGAGCCCGAGCTTGAAGGCACGACGCGCGGTCGGCGAAAGGGAGGTCAGCCACAACGGCTTTGCTCTGAAAAGCGTGTAAGAGGATATGGGTCAACGTAGGAGTCCTGGTTAAAGGCAAAAAGAAGATGGTTTATGTTGGATGCGATCATACCAGCACTAAAGCACCAGATCCCATCAGAACGGGCGTAACTTTTCGCTCGGGTGTCCATTTTGGCTGAAATTTTTATAGGAGCTTCTTGATTCAAAGTTAAGCATACCCACACCGGGCTATGCCCTGTGTGCCCTCGTCAAAAAATTCAAAAAAAATCGGGAAGATAAAGAAAAAATTCATTCAACTTGAAACCCGACGTTTTCTCAAACTTCAAGATTTTTTGGAGGCCACATCGTACATTTGTTTGGGCTGAACTTTTTTGTGGATTCTCCCCAATTGTTGGTGAGCTGGAGAAAAATATCAAAAAAATAAAATTAAAAAAAAGAAATTTGGGATTTCTACTAGTGCTGCATCTAGCCACGTGAAATTTCTGGATTTGGCAGTTTTGCACTTAGCCCCCTGTTATCGCCTGTGTGCCTTTGTCTCCTTGTTTCTACTTTGCTATCACAACTGTTCTAGGACATACTTAGACCAACAACTAGGGACAAGTTACTTGGGCACTTATTCAGCTTTACTATCTATTTTTGATTTATGTGCCACTCATATATATTTCTTCCTAGCTCTACATATTTCTTCTAGACAGCACATAGGTTATTTTGTAACCCTTGCAATCGTGGAACACACCTTCCTTGTATCCTTTGATTTGCTTTTCAGAACTTTATAAGAGCTTGAAGGCACGACGCGCTGTCGGCGAAAGGGAGGTCAGCCACGACGGCTGGGCTCTGAAAAGCGTGCAGGAGGATATGGGTCAACATGGGAGTCCTGGTTAAAGGGAAAAAGAAGATGGTTTATGTTGGATGCGATCATACCAGGACTAAAGCACCAAATTCCATTAGAACTCTAAAGTTAAGCGTGCTTGGGCGAGAGTAGTATTAGGATGGGTGACCACCTGGGAAGTCCTTTTGTTGCATCCCTTTTTGCTCTACTCTCTTTTTTTTGAGAGAGAGAGGGAGAGAGAGAGATAGTTATACGAGCCCGAGCTTGAAGGCATGACGCGTGGTTGGCGAAAGTGAGGTCAGCCACGACGGCTTTACTCTGAAAAGCGTGTAGGAGGATATGGGTCAATGTAGCAGTCCTTGTTAAAGGCAAAAAGAAGATGGTTTATGTTAGAAGCGATCATACCAGCGCTTGCAACTTTTTGCTCTACTCTCTTTTTTTTTTGAGAGAGAGAGGGAGAGAGACAGATAGTTATACGAGCCTGAGCTTGAAGGCAGGACGCGTGGTTGGCGAAAAGGAGGTCAGCCACGACGGCTTTGCTCTGAAAAATATGCAGGAGGATATGGGTCAATGTAGCAGTCCTGGTTAAAGGCAAAAAGAAGATGGTTTATGTTGGAAGCGATCATACCAGCACTGAAGCACCAGATCCCATCAGAACTCCGAAGTTAAGCGTGCTTGGCCAAGAGTAGTACTAGGATGGGTGACCTCCTGGGAAGTCCTCGGGTTGCATCCCATTTTGCTCTACTCTCTTTTTTTTTGAGAGAGAGAGAGAGACAGTTATGCGAGCCCGAGCTTGAAGGCACGACGCGCGGTCGGCGAAAGGGAGGTCAGCCACAACGGCTTTGCTCTGAAAAGCGTGTAAGAGGATATGGGTCAACGTAGGAGTCCTGGTTAAAGGCAAAAAGAAGATGGTTTATGTTGGATGCGATCATACCAGCACTAAAGCACCGGATCCCATCAGAACGGGCATAACTTTTCGCTCGGGTGTCCATTTTGGCTGAAATTTTTACAGGAGCTTCTTGATTCAAAGTTAAGCATACCCACACTAGTCTATGCCCTGTGTGCCCTCGTCAAAAAATTCAAAAAAAATCGGGAAGATAAAGAAAAAATTCATTCTACTTGAAACCCGACGTTTTCTGAAACTTCAAGATTTTTTGTAGGCCACATCGTACCTTTGTTTGGGCTGAACTTTTTTGTGGATTCTCCCCCATTGTTGGTGAGTTGGAGAAAAATATCAAAAAAATAAAATTAAAAAAAAAAGAAATTTAGGATTTCTACTAGTGCTACATCTAGCCACATGAAATTTCTGGATTTGGCAGTTTTGCACTTAGCCCCCTGTTATCGCTTATGTACCTTTGTCTCCTTGTTTCTACTTTGCTATCACAACTGTTCTAGGACATACTTAGACCAACAACTAGGGACAAGTTACTTGGGCACTTATTCAGCTTTACTATCTATTTTTGATTTATGTGCCACTCATATATATATATTGGGCCTTCCTAACTCTACATATTTCTTCTAAACAACACATAGGTTATTTTGTAACCCTTGCAATCATAGAACACACCTCCCTGGTATCGTTTGATTTGCTTTTCAGAACTTTATAAGAGCTGGAAGGCATGACGCGCGGTCGGCGAAAGGGAGCTCAGCCATGACGGCTTTGCTCTGAAAAGCATGCAGGAGGATATGGGTCAACGTAGGAGTCCTGGTTAAAGGGGAAAAGAAGATGGTTTATGTTGGATGCAATCATACCAGCACTAAAGCACCGGATCCTATCAGAACTCCGAAGTTAAGCGTGCTTGGGCGAGAGTAGGAACTCCGAAGTTAAGCGTGCTTGGGCGAGAGTAGTACTAGGATGGGTGACCTCCTGGGAAGTCCTCGTGTTGCATCCCTTTCTGCTCTACTCTCTTTTTTTTTTTGAGAGAGAGAGAGAGATAGTTATGCGAGCCCGAGCTTGAAGGCACGACGCGGTCGGTGAAAGGGCGGTCAGTCACGATGGCTTGGCTCTGAAAAGCGTGTAGGAGGATATGGGTCAACGTACGAGTCCTGGTTAAAGGGAAAAAGAAGATGGTTTATGTTGGATGCGATCATACCAGCACTAAAGCACCGGATCCTATTAGAACTCCGAAGTTAAGCGTGCTTGGGCGAGAGTACTACTAGGATGGGTGACCTCTTGGGAAGCCCTCGTGTTGCATCCCTTTTTGCTCTACTCTCTTTTTTTGAGAGAGAGAGAGGGCGAGAGAGAGATAGTTATGCGAGCCCGAGCTTGAAGGCATGACGCGTGGTTGGCGAAAGGGAGGTCAGCCACGACGGCTTTGCTCTGAAAAGCGTCTATGAGGATATGGGTCAACGTAGGAGTCCTGGTTAAAGGCAAAAAGAAGATGGTTTATGTTGGATGCGATCATACCAGCACCAAAGCACCGGATTCCGTCAGAACTCCGAAGTGAAGCGTGCTTGGGCGAGAGTATTACTAGAATGGGTGACCTCTTGGAAAGTCCTCGTGTTGCATCCAAAGAGAGAGAGAGAGAGTTATAAGAGCCCGAGCTGGAAGGCAAGACGCGCGATCGACGAAAGGGAGGTCAGCCACGATGGCTTTGCTATGAAAAGCATGCAGGAGGATATGGGTCAATGTAGGAGTCCTAGTTAAAGGGGAAATAAGATGGTTTATGTTGGATCCGATCATATTGGCACTAAAGCACCGGATCCCATCAGAGCTTCGAAGTTAAGCGTGTTTGGGCAAGAGTAGTACTAGGATGGGTGACATCCTGGGAAGTCCTCGTGTTGCATCCCTTTTTGCTCTACTCCCTCTTTGTTTTTGAGAGAAAGAGAGAGAGAGAGAGAGAGAGATAGTTATGAGAGCCCGAGCTGGAAGGCACGACGCGCGGTCGGTGAAAGGGAGGTCAGCCATGATGGCTTTGCTCTGTAAAGCGTGCAGGAGGATATGGGTCAATGTAGGAGTCCTCGTTAAAGGGAAAAAGAAGATGGTTTATGTTGGATGCGATCATACTAGCACTAAAGCACTGAATCCCATCAGAATGGGTATAACTTTTTGCTCGGGTGTCCGTTTTAGCTAAAATACTTACAGGAGCTTCTTAAATCAAAGTTGAGCATACCCACACTGGGCTATGCCCTGTGTGCCCTCATCAAAAAATTCAAAAAAAATTAGAAAGATAAAGAAAAAATTCATTCAACTTGAAACCCGACGTTTTCTGAAAGTTCAAGATTTTTTGTAGGCCACATCGTACCTCTGTTTGGGATGAACATTTTTGTGGATTCTCCCCCATTGTTGGTGAGTTGCAGAAAAATATCAAAAAAATAAAATAAAAAATGAAATTTGGGATTTCTACTAGTGCTACATCTAGCCCCCTGAAATTTCTGGATTTGGCTGTTTTGCACTTAGCACCCTGTTATCGCCTGTGTGCCTTTGTCTCCTTTTTTCTACTTTGCTATCACAACTGTTCTTGGACATACTCAGACCAGCAACTAGGGACAAGTTACTTGGGCACTTATTCAGCTTTACTATCTGTTTTTTATTTGTGTGCCACTCACATATATATATATATATATAGATATAGATAGATATGGCCTTCCTAGCTCTACATATTTCTTCTGGACAGCACATAGGTTATTTTGTAACCCTTGCAATCGTGAAACACACCTCCCTGGTATCCTTTGATTTGCTTTTCAGAACTTTATAAGAGCTAGGAAGGCACGACGCGCGGTCAGCGAAATGGAGGTCAGCCACGACGGCTTTGCTCTAAAAAGCATGCAGGAGGATATGGGTCAATGTAGGAGTCCTGGTTAAAGGGAAAAATAAGATGGTTTATGTTGGATAGGATCATACTAGAACTAAAGCACCGGATCCCATCAAAATTGCGAAGTTAAGCGTGCTTGGGCGAGAGTAGTACTAGGATAGGTGACCTCCTAGGAAGTCCTCATGTTGCATCCCTTTTTGCTCTACTCTCTCTCTCTTTTTTTTTGAGAGAGAGAGAGAGAGAGAGTTATGAGAGCTCGAGCTTGAAGGCACGACGCGCGGACGGCAAACGGGAGGTCAGCCATGACGGCTTTGCTCTGAAAAGCATGCAGGAGGATATGGGTCAACGTAGGAGTCTTGGTTAAAGGGAAAAAGAAGATGGTTTATGTTGGATGCGATCATACCAGCACTAAAGCACTTGATCCCATCAAAACTTCAAAGTTAAGCATGCTTGATTGAGAGTAGTACTAGGATGGGTGACCTCCTGGGAAGTCCTCATGTTGCATCCCTTTTTGCTCTACTCACTCTATTTTTTTTTTTGAGAGAGATAGTTATGAAAGCCCGAGCTGGAAGGCACGATGCACGGTCGGCGAATGGGATGTCAGCCACGACGGCTTTGCTCTAAAAAGCATGCAGGAGGATATGGGTCAACGTAGGAGTCCTGGTTAAAAGAAAAAGGAAGATGGTTTATGTTGGATGCAATCATACCAGCACTAAAGCATCAGATCCCATCAGAACTCCGAAGTTAAGAGTGCTTGGGTAAGAGTAGTACTAGGATAGGTGACCTCCTGGGAAGTCCTCGTGTTGCATCCCTTTTTGCTCTACTCTCTCTTTTTTTTTGAGAGAGTGAGTTATGAGAGCCCGAGCTTGAAGGCACGACGCGCGGTCGGTGAAAGGGAGGTCAGCCACGACGGCTTTGCTCTAAAAAGCGTGCTGGAGCATGTGGGTCAACGTAGGAGTCCTGGTTAAAGGGAAAAAGAAGACGGTTTATGTTGGATGCGACCATACCAGCACTAAAGCACCAGATCCAATTAGAACTCTAAAGTTAAGCGTGCTTAGGCAAGAGTAGTACTCGGATGGGTGACCTCCTCGGAAGTCCTCGTGTTGCATCCCTTTTTGCTCTACTCTCTCTCTCTTTTTTGAGACAGAGAGTGAGAGAGAGATAGTTATGAGAGCTCGAGCTTGAAGACACGACGCGCGGTCAGCGAAATGGAGGTTAGCCACGACGGCTTTGCTCTGAAAAGCGTGCAGGAGGATATGGGTCAATGTAGGAGTCCTGGTTAAAGAGAAAAAGAAGATGGTTTATGTTGGATGCGATCATACCAGCACTAAAGTACCGGATCCCATTAGAAATGTGAAGTTAATCGTGCTTGGGCGAGAGTAGTACTAGGATGGGTGACCTCCTAGGACGTCCTCGTGTTGCGTCCCTTTTTTCTCTACTCTCACTTTTTTTTGAGAGAGAGAGAGAGATAGTTACCGGAGCTCGAGCTTGAAGACACGACACGCGGTCAGCGATATGGAGGGCAGCCACGACGGCATTGCTCTAAAAAGCGTGCAGGAGGATACGGAACAATGTAGGAGCCACGATGGTTTCTGTTGGATGCGATCATACTAGCACTAAAGCACCGGATCCCATCAAAACTGCGAAGTTAAGCGTGCTTGGGCGAGAGTAGTACTAGGATGGGTGACCTCCTGGGAAGTCCTCGAAGGCATGACGCGCGATCAGCAAAAGGGAGGTCAGCCATGACGACTTTGCTCTGAAAAGCATGCAGGAGGATATGGGTCAACGTAGGAGTCCTCGTTAAAGGGAAAATTAAGATGGTTTATGTTGGATGCGATCATACCACCACTAAAGCATCGGATCCCATCAGAACGGGCATAACTTTTCGCTCGGGTGTCTGTTTTGGCTGAAAGTTTTATAGGAGCTTCTTGACACAAAGTTGAGCATACTTACACTAGGCCATGCCCTGTGTGCTCTCGTCAAAAAATTCAAAAAAAAATCGGGAAGATAAAGAAAAAATTCATTCAACTTGAAACTCGACGTTTTCTGTAACTTCAAGATTTTCTGTAGGCCATATCGTATCTCTGTTTGGACTGAACTTTCCTGTGGATTCTCCCCCATTGTTGGTGAGTTGGAGAAAAATATGAAAAAAATAAAATAAAATAATGAAATTTGGGATTTCTACTAGTGCTACATCTAGCCCCCTGAAATTTCTGGATTTGGCTGTTTCGCAGTTAGCCCCCTGTTATCGCTTGTGTGCCTTTGTCTCGTTGTTTCTACTTTGCTATCACAACTGTTCTTGGACATACTCAGACCAGCAACTAGGGACAAGTTACTTGGGCACTTATTCAGCTTTACTATCTGTTTTTTATTTGTGTGCCACTCACACACACATATATATATATATATATATATATATATATATATGGCCTTCCTAGCTCTACATATTTCTTCTGGACACCACATAGGTTATTTTGTAACCCTTGCAATCGTGGAACACACCTCCCTGGTATCCTTTGATTTGCTTTTCAGAACTTTATAAGAGCTAGGAAGGCACGACGCGCGGTCGGCGAAAGGGAGGTTAGCCACGACGGCTTTGCTCTAAAAAGCGTGTAGGAGGATATCAACGTAG
Organism: Eleusine coracana subsp. coracana; assembly: GCA_032690845.1. Taxonomy (NCBI): domain Eukaryota; kingdom Viridiplantae; phylum Streptophyta; class Magnoliopsida; order Poales; family Poaceae; genus Eleusine; species Eleusine coracana. The sequence goes on along the minus strand of CM064426.1, from coordinate 66,044,601 downwards.
GAGTCTTGGTTAAAGGGAAAAAGAAGATGGTTTATGTTGGATGCGATCATACCAGCACTAAAGCATTGGATCCCATCAAAACTTCAAAGTTAAGCATGCTTGATTGAGAGTAGTACTAGGATGGGTGACCTCCTGGGAAGTCCTCATGTTGCATCCCTTTTTGCTCTACTCACTCTATTTTTTTTGAGAGAGAGAGATAGTTATGAGAGCCCGAGCTGGAAGGCACGATGCGCGGTCGGCGAATGGGATGTCAGCCACGACGGCTTTGCTCTAAAAAGCATGCAGGAGGATATGGGTCAACGTAGGAGTCCTGGTTAAAAGGAAAAGGAAGATGGTTTATGTTGGATGCAATCATACCAGCACTAAAGCATCAGATCCCATCAGAACTCTGAAGTTAAGGGTGCTTGGGTAAGAGTAGTACTAGGATAGGTGATCTCCTGGGAAGTCCTCGTGTTGCATCCCTTTTTGCTCTACTCTCTCTTTTTTTTGAGAGAGAGAGAGTTATGAGAGCCCGAGCTTGAAGGCACGATGCGCGGTCGGCGAAAGGGTGGTCAGCCACGACGGCTTTGCTCTAAAAAGCGTGCTAGAGCATGTGGGTCAACGTAGGAGTCCTGGTTAAAGGAAAAAAGAAGATGGTTTATGTTGGATGTGATCATACCAGCACTAAAGCACTAGATCCCATCAGAATTCCGAAGTCAAGCGTGCTTGGGCGAGAGTAGTACTAGGATGGGTGACCTCCTCGGAAGTCCTCGTGTTGCATCCCTTTTTGCGCCCGAGCTCGAAGGCACGACGCATGGTCGGCGAAAGGGAGGTCAGCCATGATAGCTTTGCTTTAAAAAGCGTGCAGGAGGATATGGGTCAACGTAGGAGTCCTGGTTAAAGGGAAAATGAAGATAGTTTATGTTGGATGCGATCATATCACCACTAAAGCACCAGATCCCATCAGAACTCCAAAGTTAAGCGTGCTTGGGCGAGAGTAGTACAAGGATGGATGACCTCCTGGGATGTCCTCGTGTTGCATCACTTTTTGCTCTACTCTCTCTTTTTTTTTTTGAGAGAGAGAGAGAGAGAGAGATAGTTATGAGAGCCCGAGCTTGAAGGCACGACGCGCGGTCGATGAAAGGGAGGTCAGCCACGACGGCTTTGCTCTGAAAAGCGTGCAGGAGGATACGGGTCAACGTAGGAGTCCTGGTTAAAGGGAAAAAGAAGATGGTTTATGTTGGATGCGACCATACCAGCACTAAAGCACCAGATCCAATTAGAACTCTAAAGTTAAGCGTGCTTAGGCAAGAGTAGTACTAGGATGGGTGACCTCCTCGGAAGTCCTCGTGTTGCATCCCTTTTTGCTCTACTCTCTCTCTCTTTTTTGAGACAGAGAGTGAGAGAGAGATAGTTATGAGAGCTCGAGCTTGAAGACACGACGCGCGGTCAGCGAAATGGAGGTTAGCCACGACGGCTTTGCTCTGAAAAGCGTGCAGGAGGATATGGGTCAATGTAGGAGTCCTGGTTAAAGAGAAAAAGAAGATGGTTTATGTTGGATGCGATCATACCAGCACTAAAGTATCGGATCCCATTAGAAATGTGAAGTTAATCGTGCTTGGGCGAGAGTAGTACTAGGATGGGTGACCTCCTGGGACGTCCTCATGTTGCGTCCCTTTTTTCTCTACTCTCACTTTTTTTGAGAGAGAGAGAGATAGTTACCGGAGGTCGAGCTTGAAGACACAACACGCGGTCAGCGATATGGAGGGCAGCCACGACGGCATTGCTCTAAAAAGCGTGCAGGAGGATACGGAACAATGTAGGAGCCACGATGGTTTCTGTTGGATGCGATCATACTAGCACTAAAGCACCGGATCCCATCAGAACTGCGAAGTTAAGCGTGCTTGGGCGAGAGTAGTACTAGGATGGGTGACCTCCTGGGAAGTCCTCGAAGGCATGACGCGCGATCAGCAAAAGGGAGGTCAGCCATGACGGCTTTGCTCTGAAAAGCATGCAGGAGGATATGGGTCAACGTAGGATTCCTGGTTAAAGGGAAAATTAATATGGTTTATGTTGGATGCGATCATACCACCACTAAAGCACCGGATCCCATCAGAACGGGCATAACTTTTCGCTCGGGTGTCTGTTTTGGCTGAAAGTTTTATAGGAGCTTCTTGACACAAAGTTGAGCATACCCACACTAGGCTATGCCCTATGTGCCCTCGTCAAAAAATTCAAAAAAAATCCGGAAGATAAAAAAAAATTTATTCAACTTGAAACCCGACGTTTTCTGAAACTTCAAGATTTTCTGTAGGCCACATCGTACCTCTGTTTGGGCTAAACTTTTCTGAGGATTCTCCTCCATTGTTTGTGAGTTGGAGAAAAATATCAAAAAAAAAGAAATTTGGAATTTCTATTAGTGCTACATCTAGCCCCCTCAAATTTTCGGATTTGGCTGTTTTGCACTTAGCCCCCTGTTATCGCTTGTGTGCCTTTGTCTCCTTGTTTCTACTTTGCTATCACAACTGTTTTAGGACATACTTAGACCAGCAACTAGGGACAAGTTACATGGGCACTTATTCGACTTTACTATTTATTTTTGATTTGTGTGCCACTCACATATATATATTTGGTCTTCCTAGCTCTACATATTTCTTCTGGACAGCACATAGGTTATTTTGTAACCCTTGCAATCATGGAACACACCTCCCTGGTATCCTTTGATTTGCTTTTCACAACTTTATAAGAGCTAGGAAGGCACGACGTGCGGTCGGCGAAAGGGAGGTCAGCCATGGCGGCTTTGCTCTGAAAAGCGTGCAAGAGGATATGGGTCAACGTAGGAGTCCTGGTTAAAGGGAAAAAGAAGATGGTTTATATAGGATGCGATCATGCCAGTACTAAAGCACCGAATCCCATCAAAACTCCAAAGTTAAGCGTGCTTGGGTGAGAGTAATACTAGGATGAGTGACCTCCTGGGAATTCCTCATTTTGCATCCCTTTTTGCTCTACTCTCTCTTTTTTTTTTTTTTTGAGAGAGAGAGATAGTTATGAGAGCCCGAGCTTGAAGGCACGACGCGCGGTCGGTGAAAGGGAGGTCAGCAACGACGGCTTCGCTCTGAAAAGTGGGCAGGAGGATATGGGTCAACGTAGAAGTCCTGGTTAAAGGGAAAAAGAAGATGGTTTATGTTGGATTCGATCATACCAGCACTAAAGCACCGGATCCCATCAGAACTTCGAAGTTAAGCGTGCTTGGGCGACAGTAGTACTAGGGGCGAGAGTAGTACTAGGATGGGTGACCTCCTGAGAAGTCCTCGTGTTGCATCCCTTTTTGCTCTACTCTCTCTTTTTTTGAGAGAGAGAGAGAGACAGAGACAGTTATGAGAGCCCGAGCTTGAAGGCTCGACGCGCGGTCGGCGAAAGGGAGGTCAGCCACGACGGCTTTGCCCTGAAAAGCGTGCAGGAGGATATCGGTCAACGTAGGAGTCTTGGTTAAAGGGAAAAAGAAGATGGTTTATGTTGGATGCGATCATACCAGCACTAAAGCACCAGATCCCATCAGAACTCGGAAGTTAAGCATGCTTGGGCGAGAGTAGTACTAGGATGGCTGACCTCTTGTGAAGTCCTCGTGTTGCATCCCTTTTTGCTCTACTCTCTCTTTTTTTGAGAGAGAGAGAGAGAGAGAGATAGTTTTGAGAGCCCGAGCTTGAAGGCATGACGCGCGGTCAGTGAAAGGGAGGTCAGCCACGACGGCTTTGCTCTGAAAAGTATGCAGGAGGATATGGGTCAATGTAGGAGTCCTGGTTAAAGGGAAAAAGTAGATGGTTTATATTGGATGTGATCATACCAGCACTAAAGCACCGGATCCCATTAGAACTCTAAAGTTTAGTGTGCTTGGGCGAAAGTAAAACTAGGATGGGTGACCTCCTGGGAAGTCCTCGTGTTGCATCCCTTTTTGCTCTACTCTCTCTCTCTCTCTTTTTGAGAGAGAGAGAGAGATAGTTATGAGAGTCTGAGCTGGAAGGCACGACGCACGGTCGGTGAAAGGGAGGTCAACCATGATGGCTTTGCTCTAAAAAGCATGCAGGAGGACATGGGTCAATGTAGGAGTCCTGGTTAAAGGGAAAAAGAAGATAGTTTATGTTGGATGTGATCATACCAGCACTAACGCACCGGATCCCATCAGAACGGGCATAAATTTTTGCTCGGGTGTCTGTTTTGGCTGATATTTTTACAGGAGCTTCTTGACTCAAAGTTGAGCATACCCACACTCGGCTATGCCCTGTGTGCCCTCGTCAAAAAATTCAAAAAAAATCAGGATGATAAAGAAAAAATTCATTCAGCTTGAAACCCGACGTTTTCTGAAAGTTCAAGATTTTCTGTAGGCCACATCGTACCTCTGTTTGGGTTGAGCTTTTTTATGGATTCTACCCCATTGTTGGTGAGTTGGAGAAAAATATCAAAAAAATAAAATAAAAAAAAGAAATATGGGATTTCTACTTGTGCTATATCTAGCCCCTAAAATTTCTGGATGTGGCTGTTTTGCACTTAGCCCCCTGTTATCGTCTGTATGCCTTTGTCTCCTTGTTTCTACTTTGCTATCACAACTGTTCTTTTACATACTTAGACCAGCAACTAGGAACAAATTACTTGGGCACTTATTCAGCTTTACTATCTGTTTTTTATTTGTGTGCCACTCACATATATATATTTTGCCTTCCTAGCTCTACATATTTCTTCTGGACAGCACAAAGGTTATTTTGTAACCCTTGCAATCATGAAACACACCTCCCTGATATCCTTTGATTCGCTTTTCAGAACTTCATAAGAGCTAGGAAGGCACGACGCGCGGTCGGCGAAAGGGAGGTTAGCCAAGATGGCTTTGCTCTAAAAAGTGTGTAGGAGGATATGGATCAATGTAGGAGTCCTGGTTAAAGGGAAAAAGAAGATGGTTTATGTTGGATACGATCATACCAGCACTTAAGCACCAGATCCCATCAAAACTCCGAAGTTAAGCGTGCTTGGGCGAGAGTAGTATTAGGATGGGTGACCTCCTTTGAAGTCCTCATGTTGCATCCCTTTTTGCTCTACTCTTTCTTTTTTTAAGAGAGAGAGAGAGAGAGAGAGAGAGAGATAGTTATGAGAGCCTGAGCTGGAAGGTACGACGTGCGGTCGGCGTAAGGGAGGTCAGCCACGACGGCTTTGCTCTAAAAAGCATGCAGGAGGATATGGGTCCATGTAGGGTCCTGGTTAAAGGAACAAAAAGATGGTTTATGTTGGATGCGATCATACCAGCGCTAAAGCACCAGATCCCATCAGAACTCTGAAGATAAGCGTGCTTGGGCGAGAGTAGTACTAGGATGGGTGACCTCCTGGGAAGTACTCGTGTTGCATCTCTTTTTGCTCTACTCTCTCTTTTTTTAGAGAGAGAGAGAGAGAGAGAGAGAGAGAGATAGTTATGAGAGCCCGAGCTTCAAGACACGACGCGTGGTCGGCGAAAGGGAGGTCAGCCACGATGGCTTTGCTCTGAAAAGTGTGTAGGAGGATATGGGTCAATGTAGAAGCCCTGGTTAAAGGGAAAAAGAAGATGGTTTATGTTTTATGCGATCATACTAGCACTAAAGCACCGGATCCCATCAGAACTCCGAAGTTAAGCGTGCTTGGGCGAGAGTAGTACTAGGATGGGTAACCTCCTGGGAAGTCCTCGTGTTGCATCCCTTTTCGCTCTACTCTCTCTTTTTTTTTGAGAGGGAGAGTCCCTGTTTTCTCTACTCTCTCTTTTTTTTTTGAGAGAGAGAGAGATAGTTATGAGAGCCCGAGCTTGAAGGCACGACGCACGATCGGCTAAAGGGAGGTCAGCCACGACGGCTTTGCTCTGAAAAGCATGTAGGAGGATATGGGTCAACATAGGAGTCCTGGTTAAAAGGAAAAAGAAGACGGTTTATGTTGGATTCGATCACACCAGCACAAAAGCACCGGATCCCATTAGAACTCCGAAGTTAACCATGCTTGGGCGAGAGTAGTACTAGGATAGGTGACCTCCTGAGAAGTCCTCGTGTTGCATCCCTTTTTGCCCTACTCTCTCTTTTTTTTTGAGAGAGAGAGTGAGAGAGAGAGAGAGAGAGAGTTATGAGAGCCCGAGCTTGAAGGCACGACGCACGGTCGGCGAAAGGGAGGCCCACCACGACGGCTTTGTTCTGAAAAGCGAGCAGGAGGATATGGATCAACGTAGGAGTCGTAGTTAAAGGGAAAAAGAAGATGGTTTATGTTGGATGCTATCATACCAGCACTAAAGCACCGGATCGGGAAGTCCTTGTGTTGCATCCCTTTTTACTCTACTCTCTCTTTTTTATGAGAGAGAGAGAAAGATATATATATATATATATATATATATATATATATATATATAGTTATGAGAGTCCGAGCGTGAAGGTACGACGCGCGGTCGTCAAAAGGGAGGTCAAGCACGACGGCTTTGCTCTAAAAAGCGTGTAGGAGGATATGGGTCAACGTAGAAGTCCTGGTTAAAGGGAAAAAGAAGATGGTTTATGTTGGATGCGATCATACCAGCACTAAAGCACCAGATCCTATCAAAACTCTAAAGTTAAGCGTGCTTGGGTGAGAGTAGTACTAGGATCGTTGACCTCCTGGGAAGTACTCGCGTTGCATCCCTTTTTGCTCTACTCTCTTTTTTTTGAGAGAGAGAGAGTCTGTTTTTGCTCTACTCTCTCTTTTTTGAGAGAGAGAGAGAGAGAGAGATAGTTATGAGAGCCCGAGCTTGAAGGCACGACGTGCGGTCGGTGAAAGGGAGGTCAGCCACGACGGCTTTGCTCTGAAAAGCGTGCAGGAGGATATGGGTCAACGTAGGAGTCCTGGTTAAAGGGAAAAAGAAGATGGTTCATGTAGGATGTGATCATACCAGCACTAAAGCACTGGATCCCATCAGAACTCCGAAGTTAAGCGTGTTTGGGCGAGAGTAGTATTAGGATGGGTGACCTCCTGGAAAGTTCTCGTGTTGCATCCCTTTTTGCTCTACTCTCTCTTTTTTTTAAGAGAGAGAGAGAGATAGTTATGAGAGCCCGAGCTTGAAGGCACGACGCGCGGTCGGCGAAAGGGAGGTCAACAACGACGGCTTTGCTCTGAAAAGCGTGCAGGAGGATATGGGTCAACGTAGGAGTCCTGGTTAAAGGGAAAAGGAAGATGGTTTATGTTGGATACGATCATACTAGCACTGAAGCACCAGATCCCATCAGAACTCCAAAGTTAAGCATGCTTGGGTGAGAATAGTACTTGGATGGGTAACCTCCTGGGAAGTTCTTGTGTTGCATCCCTTTTCGCTCTACTCTCTCTTTTTTTTTAAGAGAGAGAGAGTGATAGTTATGACAGCCCGAGCTTGAAGGCACGACGCGCGGTCGGCGAAAGGGAGGTCAACCACGACGGCTTTGCTCTGAAAAGCGTGCAGGAGGATATGGGTCAACGTAGGAGTCCTGGTTAAAGGGAAAAAGAAGATGGTTTATGTTGGATACGATCATACCAGCACTAAAGCACCAGATCACATCAGAACTCCGAAGTTAAGCGTGCTTGGGCGAGAGTAGTACTTGGATGGGTTATCTCCTTGGAAATCCTCGTGTTGCATCCGTTTTTGCTCTACTCTCTCTCTTTTTTTGAGAGAGAGAGAGGGAGAGATAGTTATGAGAGCCCGAGCTGGAAGGTGATGAGGACATCACTCCTAAGGATACATGCAACACTCCTCCAATTCTGGACTTGCAAGGTCCAATGACTAGAGCTCGTGCACGATGACTAAATTTAGAGTTGAGCTCATTCCTATATTCTTCATTATATGTCACTTTTGATAATGGTTTGCTACCTAATGATTATATTGTAATTAAGAACCATGGAGAGGACCAGGAGATGATGGGAGAAGGACTTGGAGACGTGGAGAACCAGCAAGGACGTGGAAGCCAAGGTGGAGGCTCAACCAAAACCGACTTCGAGTCTATTTTGGGGCGCAGGACCAGTCTGCACTAAAATGGAGGCCCAGGACGCGAACGGACTCGGATTTGCATGTCCTACATATGCACGGAAAGATAAGAAGAAGACCATTCCAATGCCGCTGGTCTCATATTAAAATTCATCCGGAGTCATCAGTAATTGTCAAAACAAGAGAGAGTCCAGAATCTGTTTCGGTGCTGCATCGCTTGTTTTTGGCCTTTGGGCTTTGTATCTAGTTGAGCCCATTTAGGGGCGCGTCTAGAGGGTCTTGCATGATTCTAGGGTCTTAATATACAGCCGCCACCACACCATTATGGTTCGAGTTTTGCTTAGATTATTCTGTTCATAACAGTTTTGCCGTCATCATGGTTTGTGAGACCCCAACTTCGTGAGATTCATAATACATCTACACTTGTGTTGCCTTCTTCTTTGTTCTTGCTTGTGTTCTTGATTCGTAGGCAGGAATTAGCCTTCTCAGTGAGATCAATCATTTTAGGACGGTTGATAACCAGAGGAGACGTCGTGCTACGATTGCGGGGTTTAGAACATGCTGTTCTGAAGCCGGATCGATTAGTGTGTCGCCTCCGACCAAATCAACGTATCCAGAACTTTTCGGAAGATCGGGAACCCTTGTCCACATCACTTGTCCTCGTCTTGGTTATCCTTATCTGAATCCTTTTTGCCACCCTTGGGGATCCAAGGGCGTTCTTTACAGACCTTCAACGCGTGATGGGCAAAAATTTTTAGCTTGAAACATTCCCTGGATTTGTGAGCTCCATCATATAGCAGGCAAGGGCCATCGAGCATCTTATCGAAGTCATCCTGAGCGACTGGTTTCCTCCTGGTCGGGTGCTTGATGTTGGCCACTATTCGGTCGTGTTTGCGCTTCCTATCGTCGTCCTTGATGTAATCAGATGGACCCGACTGGTTCCTTGGGGTCGCTTCCTTGTACTGGAGAACTTGAAATAGTGCAGAATTGCCAGCAGCATATTTGTCGGCCATAGTGAATAATTCTTTGGCTGACAGTCTGCCGGTAGCATCCAACCTTCCAATCTTCTTTATTAGGTCGTCATCGCAGAGTTCTCCCTGGAAGGCGGTGACAACTTGAGCATCCGAGATGTTAGGGATGGTATTTTTCACTCGGCAGAAGTGTTGGATATACTCTCGAAGTGGCTCCCGATCTCGCTGCTTGATCCGGCCGAGTTCCCAGTGATTCCCTGGTCTGTCGATGGTGGCTTGGAAATTAGCCACGAACTACCGACAGAGATCTGCCCAGGAGGTGATAGAGTTGTCGGGCAGATTAGTGAGCCAAGTTCTTGCTACTGGGGCTAAGCATACATGCAAGTAGTTGGCCATGACAAAGCTATCGCCGCCGAGAGCTCGTATGGCTATCGAATAAACATGAAGCTAGTCGCGCGAGTCCGTCTTGTCATCCTACTTCTCAATGCCGACTGGCTTGAAGCCAACCGGCCAGCTGACGGTTCAAAGTCCCCGAGTGAAAGCTCGGATGCTAGCCTCCTCCTCATAATCGTCGGTGGCCGGAGTACGTTCTCGTTCATGGCCGGCTTCTCGGTAATATCGATCATTGCGGCGGCCCTTGTCATGTCGATCGCGGTAATGATCTTCTATATGTGGCTACCGCCTACTGTCGTGCTCATAGTCGACATAACAGCGCTGACGCCGTTCATCTTCATACTCTTGGCGGGATGCATCGTCGCGCTGCCGGTGTCTGTTGTCCAATCAGACCCGCGCATCTCGTGGTGGTATGCCGTTGCGCAGGTCGGCGCTTGGATGTCGATCATGGTACTCTGCAATAGGCCTGCGCCTGGGAACAGTAGGCGGGGTTGCCTCCTGGTTGGAGCGCTATCGGTCTCTTCTATCCTCCCTGGGCACTAAACTAGCGGCTCCAGAGACGGATTTAGTCGGCGTTGATCGTGCCGCATGCATCTCCTGTACAGCCGCGGCCCTGATGTGCGCTTTCAATTGGTTGACCTGAGGTGTCAACTCTGGGGAGACTTAGAGCAGGGGCTTTATTGTTTGCAGGAGGGTTGCCGCAACCGTAATGTTGTGTTGTGGGGTCTTGAAGACGTCTTCACCATCAAGTTTTAAGGTGAGGTCTCCCATATCTAAGTTTTGCACGACTCGGGGTCTCTACTGAGCATCCGGTCTTCGAAGCGGAGGAGTGGCGGCATCTGGATCACCGTCTTTGAGGTCGGTTTCATGTCCGTCTACACGCGGTGCAGTACCGCACGCGGTAGCATCCGCCGATGTTTCGCCATCTGCTTGCCCCTGAGCGGTAGGTGCTACCATGAATACCTCGTGGAAATCAGAAGAACAACTCTCTGAATCACTCGGTTCTTCAATCAAGTCCAGGAGTGACTCGCGTTCGAGGCCGATTGCTGCGACGAATCTTGATTCGTCGAAAAGTTTGGGATCTTCGTCCGACTGGTCCATATGATGAGCCGGGAGATCAACCGTAGTGTAACCCTAATCGACCAAGGTTGCCAATCGGGGTATTGCGGACAACGTTGAGTTGCCGCTCGGAAGGGTTTCCGCCTGGAAAGTTGTTGCCGCGTTGTTGAGGCCAAGGGGGAATCAGCCAGCCGGATTGCTCTGGTCGGTCGAGGTAGCGTCCGAGTGGGCCGCGCCCTCACGCTTGATGAGGTTCCCGTGCTGATCGGCGACGAGGCTGACAGTGCCAAAGTAGATCTTGTCTCCCAGACGAAACTTGATGTCGACGAAAGCCATCGATTTTGACGAAGCTACACTCAACGTTGCCCCTTCCTGGTGCGCCAACTGTCGAGAGATATTCTCGATAGTAGATCTAGATATGCGTATGAGTATGAAAGATCGATGGACACACAAGACGTAAGGTTTAGACAGGTTCGGGCCTTTTGGAGGATAACAACTCTATGTCCTATGTTCTGTAGTATATTATTCGGGATGATCTCTCTGAAAGAGCCCCTGACCCTCCTTATATATCCGGGGGGCAGGGTTATATGGTAAGTGTCTTAGTCGGTTACAACGTGATCTCCGACTAGGACTCTATCTCTAACTTTTTATCTCTAGTATTGACTTGTCGTGTACTTCAAGTAACAATCCGAGTAGTTATCTTCATGGGTCTTTATCTTTATTGGACCCTGACCCACTCGGCAATATATCCGAGTAGCGAGGTATCCCTGGTATATACATACCACAAACACAAAGAGGAAATTAATTTTACTTGTCATGTGAAAATTTATTGACGTAAGGGATCCATATTATTATACTCAACATGTTAGCATTACGAAAGGAAAAAGAAGTAAAGCAAATTACATGTGTAGCACATTTTTTTCCGAAGTGGTCCTGTGGGGCTTTCCAACGGGCAACGGCTGTTGAGTGTTAGAGTTACTGGACGCGTTTGTGTAATTAAGCTTTTCTCTAGGGGCCAAATCTCAATCTCGTCGTGCCTATAAAAGCCGCAGCCCCACTGCCTGCACAACACAACCCAACAAACAGCTCACCCACTACCTGCAAGTGAGCGAGTCCATCGATGGCTCCTACCGTAACAGCACCGAGGCCTCACGCGGTGATCGTGCCGTACCCGTGCTCGGGCAACATCAACCCGGCGCTGCAGCTGGCTAGGCTCCTCCACCACGAGGGCGTCCACGTCACCTTCGTGAACACGGAGCACAACCAGCGGCGCATGGAGGAGGCCGCCACCGCCAACGGCAATAACGGAGCGGGGGGAGGCAGCAGCAGCAGCAGCTTCCGGTTCGAGACGATCCCCGACGGGCTGAGCGACGCCGAGCGCGCCGCGCAGGACTACGGGATGGGCCTGTCCGTGGCCACCTCCACGCGCTGCGCCGCCCCGCTGCGGGACCTCGTCGCCCGGCTCAACGCCACCCACGGCGTGCCGCCGGTCACCTGCGTCGTCCCCACCTTCCTGATGAGCTTCGTGCTCGACGTGGCCAAGGAGCTCGGGATTCCTAGCATGGTGATGTGGGGGTGTAGTGCTGGTGCCCTCGTCGGGCACACGGAGCTGCGCGAGCTCAGGGAGAAGGGCTACATCCCGATCAAAGGCAAGTACTCCCTGATCTATATGTACATATGTATAAATCCACTCGATCTTCCTAGATTAGTACTCCCTCCATTCTGATATTGAAGTCGTTTAGGACTGGAGATTTGTACTGGCCGTACGTAGCTCATTTTTTGTTGTCGGAACGACAAGATTTTTGAAATGAGTAGTAGTAGTTTTATTTTGAAGATGAAATGGCTATAGTATTGTTGTAATAATGATTATGACCTTGCATTGCATTGCATTGCATGCCCCTCAATCTGCAGAGGCGCGTGAGCTGGAGACCGTGATCGACTGGATCCCGGGGTTGCCGCCGATGCCGCTGGGCGACTTCTCCGGGTTCCTCCGCAACCTGGACGACCCGGACAACTTCGGCCTCCGGTTCAACGAGACGGAGACCACCAACTGCGCCAAGGCCGACGCGGTCCTCCTCAACACGTACGAGGCCCTGGAGCCCGACGCGCTCGCCGCGCTCCGGGCCGAGTACCCGCGCGTCTACACCGTCGGCCCACTGGGCTCCCTCCTCCGCCACAACCAGCCACCACAGCCCGGTCCGGACGCCAACAACAACAGTGCGCTGATGATGAGCCTGTGGCGGAAGGACGACGCGCGGTGCCTGGCGTGGCTGGACGCGCATGAGCCGGGCTCCGTCGTGTACGTCAGCTTCGGGAGCCACGCGGTGCTCACCCCGGCCCAGGCGGCCGAGCTCGCGTGGGGCCTGGCGGACGCGGGCCACCCGTTCCTTTGGGCCGCGCGGGAGGACCTCATCACGGGCCTGACGAAGCAGCAGCAACAGCCCACCACCGTTAACGGCGGCGACGAGGCAGGCCTGCTGGCCGCGGTGCTCCCGCCGGAGTTCTTCGAGTCCACTGGGCCTGGTGGGCTGCGGCGGTGCCTGATCACCACGTGGTGCGCGCAGGAGGAGGTGCTCCGCCACGCCGCGGTGGGCTGCTTCGTGACGCACGCCGGGTGGAACTCCGCGTGCGAGGGCGTCGCGGCCGGCGTGCCCATGCTGTGCTGGCCTGGGTTCGCGGACCAGTACACCAACGCCAGGCTGGCGTGCCACGTGTGGGGCGTGGGGGCCCGCCTGCTTCTGGACGGATGTGGAGGTGACCTGACGAGGGAGGAGGTGGCCAAGCGCGTGAGGGAGGTGATGCGGGCCAAGGAGATGGGGGAGCGCGCCAAGGAGTGGAAGGACATGGCTGAGGAGGCGGCGAGCCCCGGTGGCACCTCGTACGACAACTTGAAGAGCGTGGTCAAGGCGATGGTCAACGACAGTACTAGTGTTGTCCCAGTCCCAGCTGATGATGATCAGCTGCCGGCCAATAATTAATTAGTACTAGACTACATGTGTGCGAGCTCAGCTCCGGGGGGTTTCTGGAACTCTAAATAATGAATACCATATCTACAATAAGTGATTCCAGTTAATAAGACGTATATCTTTCTCATCGTTTCAAATCTGGTATTTTGCTAACCGCAAAAGATACAACTATGGTGATTCTTTTATGTTGGATCTGTGTGTTGCACCAAAATATGAAGTCAAATGTCAGCTGTGCATGAACTGAAATTGCGACCTATATGTGTGTTACTGATGATGTTGAAGGAACTAGATTTGGGGAACAATGATTCGTGTTAATCTCACATACAACCAGGATACATACATAGGTCTATCGTATACAAAAGCAGTCGACATGATAAGTAAAAATTACAAAAACAATTATTCTAGTGGTGTTTGCATAAAATTTTGGGACAAGGACATGCAATAAATAGCTTGAACACATGTTAAGTAAATGCTACGCCTTAAGTCATATCGCAGTTTTGCTGCCTATTGGTACCCAAGATTTGTTAACATTTATTTCTTGCTTCATACTTTAGAATTCAATGAATTATGCTAGTTTTCACAAAGATTATCAAAAATTTATTTCACTTTATTACTTGACTTCCGGATGCAACAATGTTGATGATTTTTCAAAAGTTGTATGTGGAGAAACTCGAGGCCTCTTATTTTCTATAAATAGAACTGCTCTGATGGATCAGTATGGAACATTCATAATAGGTATAGAGAAAACACCTTGCTAGCATTGCTAACACCAAACTACTTACATGATGGCTACAAAAGTAATTCATCAACTTCTAGTTCTTGCTTTAGTTCTCACCGTGCTTACAACACATCAAACTTGGGGCGAACGTGAGTGTTATACCGAAAAAGAGTTGATTAAGATAGAATTCAAAAAAACAATAAAAATCAGGGGCGACTATGTGCCTCCTGACGAAGATTGTCGTCGAGCTGTGGAAGCATCTGATATGGCTTGCATTTGTCGTATCCTCACCCTGGAAGAACAAAATAAAATTAGCCCGGTTAAACTTGTTTGGCTTGCAAGTGAGTGTGGCAAGCCGGTGCCAGCTGGAGAAAAATGTGGAAGTAAGTACCAAATATCATACCTTCCTTTTTATGAGAAAAGATCTGATACTATTATGCCTTTTTTTTAATAATTATCAAGTGAAAAATGTAGTTCCACTTTTGAATTTTTTATCTATTTAGTGAAAATACAACTCTATGTTTGAGCAAGCTTTTCTAGGCAATATAGACTTTAACGTGACGTTCTTTTTCCAGCATGGACTGTTCCACATCTAGTAGCAACACCACCGCCTAGGGGACGCTAAGAGGAGATCATCAATGCGATCAATCCAGGAAGATTTATCAACTGAAAAAAATGACTATGTGCTCATGTTTTTCATCAAAGGGAGCAACCCCTTTTCGTATCATGCTTTTCATCAAGTTAATGAATAAAAATATGCCAATGTGGCAATATGTAAAAAGGTGATGAAATTCATGTATTACATCTGAACTAGTTTTTTACACATGCGACACGCACGGTACAAATTTATTCATATTATAGATTCTTAAGAGGATTGGTGATATCAAAATCACAAAACATCAAAGTTAAATTGAATCATAGAGGAAGACAGGAAGCCTTGCCAAACCGAAATCGCTACACTTTTATGAAACAAGGTGGCATCGTCCGCCCAGCCCTCCCCGTTTATTCTGCCTCTCTTTTAGTCTCTTACGTCACTCAGTCTACCTCTGTTTTACCTAAGTTTAAGGAGAAAAAAAATGAGACGGACGAAGTCAGTGAAGAATCAAATAAAAGAACTAAAAGTCAAAATATGTTACATGACCAAACAAAAAAAGGACCGGTATCCGATTCTGATCCGATCAGAATTAAGAAACTAAAGAAAAACAACCGGTGGTCAGTTTCCAATTTTCCAATGAGTGCGTAAGTCAATCAAAATCATGATATCTTGTCATCTCTACAACTTATTAATTAAGGTGAGATCGTATAGACCACTTTTTTCATGTCCAGATGTGTCGTAACGTTATCGTATTCAGTTTATATCATATAATGATTCATCAATTAGTTTGAGTCGTTTTTGAACTATTTTCTAATTCTTTGTTGAATTGGACTCTCATTTCAATTCGATATTTCATACTAACAACAATTAATCATATATTGCTTTAACATCATATTTTAGATGGAAACTAATAACAAAAATTCCAATAATAACTCACTCCAAAATTATTGTAATGACTATTTTTTAAAAACTAAAAAAGTGAAAGCAAAATAAAAATAGAGCAAATGCTTAAACTAAAAAAATTGATTAGTTGAAAACCTTTTACAATTAAAAAAAACATTCTAACCATAAAATTTTTTAACAAAGACCCGTGGCAACGCACGGGTATTTTGTTAGTAATATTTATAATACCAGTGAGTAAAAAAATATCATGATTAAGATCTAAACCGTTAGATGGATAAAATAAATGGTGTGCATTTATTTTAGTTTATTGTAAAAGTCCACGTTGTTACCCAGCTGCTTCTATATAGCTCCTGAAAACTAAATATGACAAGGAGATCAAAGGTTTGGATCAAGATATGCAAACAAGAAATATTGTACTTGTTTGTACGTGTACTATACCTGTACGTTCTTGTGAGCTTTTGGAAATGTTGATATCCAAATAGTATGGAAAATCAAAAAAGAAAATAGGATTTTGGTGTAAACCTATATGGTTTAATAAGAAGATATTCTAAATGGTACATGCATACACTACTATAAAAAAGCTCTGGAGTGGCGGACCGGATAAAAAGCTCAGCAGCGGGTCTCATAAGAGTCCGCAACTGAGATTGGGAAGGTATCCGGGACCACTACTGTGAAGCAAACCGTAGTAGCGGGCACTGTATGCCTGCTACTGAGGGTACAAGGCCCGCTACTATGGTCTACACCGCAGTAGCAGCCTTTGCCAGGCTCGCAGCTAAGACCTAAAGGCCCAATAGCTGCAGGCCTGACAATACAAGCCCACTACTGAGAGCGTGCCGCGTATATAAAAAAGGAGGTGGTGCGGACTCGGGACGCATTCCACGCATGCCATGTCGCCTCCTCTAGGGTTAGGGTTAAGCCGCGCCGCCGCCGCACCGCCTCCTCTACCTCCTCCGGCCGTCGCTCCGTCTCTTCCTCCTCCTCCGGCTGCTGCACCGCTTCCTCCTACCTTCTCCACCTTCGGGCCGCGTCATCCTCGTCCCTCTGCTGTTGGGCAGCGACGCGTCGGTGGCGGTGTCCGCGGAGGGCTCGGCTCCGGTGGAGGGCACGGTGGTCCCTCCTCCACCACTGGCTCTAGTGGAGCTCGCGGCAGCCCCTCCTGTGTCACCGACTCTGGTAGAGACCTAGCACCATGCGGGTGGGAACGCCGACACGGCAGACGGCGGGTGAAGTGAAGCGGTGGCGCGGCTAGGGCGGGACCCAACTCTGGTCACATGTACAGGACCGGTGGGGGCCCCTAGCCCATTTTGGTAGTAGTGTTTGGGTTATGACATCGGTGGTGGTACCTAGACCGCCAGTGACGCCTTTTTTTAGGGTAGTGCCAGACAGAGCCTCAGTGGCATTTTAGTGTTTGGTCACTTTTGGCCCGTCACTGTAGAGCTTTATTCTAGTAGTGATATGATCCAGGTCACGCTTGAATTGTCTGTCTTTTTAAAACACATGCAATTTTGTTGGTTGTTTGATTAACTTGCATTATTAAATGTAATCAGTTTCATGACATTTTTTACCATCTATTTTCATAGAAGCGGATATCACAAACTATCCTCTATTAAGCAACTTAGCAATATTAGAGGTGAAATCTGTGTCTTTTCTTTTCTGGCTATCAAAAACCAAAAATTGTTATTACAATGTGTTGTTATTAGTCATTTATGAAAACTCTTTGATTATTTGATTTACACACATGTATACGTTGTGGGGTTCTACAAGGGGGACTTTCCCCAAGTCTAATTTTTACTTATCATGGAAGAAAGGTAAAAGTTCACATGGCCTATCCACGATCATATAACAAATGTCCACAGTTCATTCTAACTTTTTAATACCCGTAGCAACGCACAGATACTTTGCTAGTCATTTGCATATTTTAAGTACAATCATTAATGATTAAAAAATTTAATGTTAAAAATAAATGCAACGCCGAAGAACTTTCTAAAAAAATTCTCTGATTTAGCTCCAAAACATCAAACATATCATCGGCCAACTTACATCCAAAAACTATGTTCAACAATCTTCCATAACTTCAATTTCACCATCTCCTCTAACTTAATTAATCATATGCTAGTCTCTAAATAAAAAATATCTTGGTCTAATAACAATGATATCCTAGCCTATTGCACTTCAAAAATGAAACAACCAAATTAAACAGATATTTTGTTAGATACAATATGGGCTACCCCATATTTTATTTAATAACTAATAAAGTCTAGGCCCATATTAAATGTAATGGTTTAATCCCACATGGAGTATTTACTGCTTGTTGACTCGACTTAATAGGTGGACTCTTATTACACCTATTAGAGAAGTTAAGAGAGGCTAGAGGCAAGCCACACGCGCGTGCCCCGCCACCGAGCCGAGCCGTGCCGAGGCGTGGTGTGGCGTGGCGTGGCATGCCTGCCTGCCTGCCATGCGCGTGTTTGGAAGTTTTGCAGCGTGGAAACGGAAAGACAAGATTCGAGAAAATCAAAATCCTGCTTTGATTGCTGCATGCGTCGGTTTCCCGTTTCATCACCTGCAATTTCCTTTCTCCTTGTCTGAAGTTTCCAAAACGCTGAGACTATATATATGTGCATCCCGGCACTGCCCTATGACGCGAAAAATACATTCCTATTCTCTGTCGAGTTGCCTTCCGAGTCTTCCCCGTCCCGGCGATCCACGGAGCTTCGGGAGAGCAGGCCTCCAGAACCTCTCCCGTAAGGTGAAAACACCTGCTCGGGTGTGCGGGCGATCAGGTTTTTGGGGAGCGCTTGACGGCGCGATTGCTCAACCTCGTCGACTTCTTCCCGGCGCGTCCCCGATCCTCGACTCGACTTCCTCCCGGTGTCGTTCAAGAGACTGCACGGCAACAACGTTCTACCCACGTCAACTAAGTTCGACTACTTCAAGCAACGTACTATGACAACTGGTACGAATGGGGCCGCCAGTGCCTCTAGCACTGGTCCCTCCGCGGGGTATATCCTTACTCTTCTTGTTGTGCTTACTAGTCTGATTGCAATCATAACTAGTAATTGCAAATTAGTAAAACTTGTCATCACCTATATGCTGCTAATAACATGGATTAAATTTAACCTAAAAATGCCTAATTTTCTAACAATTCAAAAACCTGATAGGCATATTTCTGTTAGAAGATTTCCTGCTGCATTGAAACCCGATAGTTTTGATGGTATATTTTACAAGAGGTGGTGTGCATGGATGATACTGTGGTTGACAGCAATAAATTGCTATCACGCCGCACAGGGGAAACCCGAACAATTCACTCCTGAAGAGGAGAAAGTGTTCGAGGCTGCCGATTACCTATTTTGAGGTGATGTGATCAGCGCTCTCGCTGACAAGAATGTTGATTTCTACATCACATGTAAAACTGCCAAAGAGTTGTGGGATGCATTAGATGCTAAGTTCGGTGTTTCTGATACTGGGAGTGAATTATACGTCATGGAGCAAATGTTTGACTACAAGATGGTTGAGAACCATTTTGTAGTTGAACAAGCTCATGAAGTACAGGCACTAGCAAAAGAACTCAAACAATTCCCTTGTATGTTGCCTGACAAGTTTGTGACTGGAGGTATTATCTCCAAATTACCACCATCTTGGAAGGATTTTACTACTTCTCTAAAACACAAGAGACAAGAGTTCAGCGTGGCTGACCTTATTGGAACTCTTGATGTTGAGGAGAGGGCGAGAGCAAAAGACACACGCGAAAATGGAGTTGAGTCTTCTACCACCAATATGGCGCAGAAGAAAAATAATTCCAATGCATCTCACAATAAAAAGAAGAAGCAGGAAAAGAAAGAGAAGCCTAAGCAGACTACCATGTCTAAGAAGAAAAAGGGAAAAGAAAATCAGAGCTGTTTTGTTTGCGGCAGCAGTGAGCACTGGGCAAGCGCATGCCCAGACCGCAAATTTATCCAGCCAAAGAAATCAACGAACATGGTAATTAGCGAGACTGCAGGAATATCGGGGTATAGTAATTTGTTGCCTATTGTTCTTTTAGTTTGTCATTCGCCGGAATGATGGATGGACACTGGGGCTAATGTTCATGTGTGTGCTGATATTTCTTTATTTTCTTCTTATCAGGCCGGCATGACTGGAGCTTTGTTGATGGGAAACGGGTCACATGCGCATGTTCTTGGTGTTGGTACAGTCATTCTAAATCTTACTTCAGGAAAGACCGTGCTTTTAAAGAACGTCTAGCATGTCCCTTCCATAAAAAAAATCTAGTTAGTGGTTCTCTACTATATAGAGATGGCTTTAAGATTATTCTTGAGTCAAATAAATGTGTACTTTCTAAGTATGGAACTTTTGTTGGGAAAGGCAATGATTGCATAGGCTTGTTCTGCTTCTCTTTGAATGACAATGTATATAATAATGTTGTGAACAATGTCTTAATTTCGGATGAGTCGAATATTTGGCATTCATGACTTTGTCATGTTAATTTTGGTTGTATGACACGGTTAGTAAATTTGAATTTAATTCCTAAATTTAACTTAGTCAAAGGTTCCAAATGTCATGCATGCGTGCAATCTAAGCAACCTCGTAAGCCTTGTGGCTGCGGAGATGAGGAACTTAGAGACATTAGAACTTGTTCATACCGATTTGTGCAAAATGAACGATGAATTGACTAAAGGCGACAAAAGATACTTCATGACTCTTATAGATGATTGTTTCCATTATTGCTATATTTATTTGTTAAAAACAAAAGATGAAGCGTTGCATTACTTTAAGATCTATAAAGCTGAAGTAGAAAACCAACTTGAGAGGAAAATCAAATGGTTAAGGTCTGATCATGGTGGAGAATATTTTTCCAATGAATTTTTTGACTTCTGTACTAAGCACGGAATTATTCATGAGAGACACCGCGTTACTCACCTGAATCCAATGGGATCGCTGAACGAAAGAACCGCACTCTAACTGATTTGGTTGACGCCATGTTAGAGACCGGGGGAATATCTAAGGAATGGTGGGGTGAGGCGATTTTGATGGCGTGTCATGTCCTGAATAAAGTGCCAATAAAGAACAAAGAAATTTCACCATTCGAGGAATGGTTTAAGAGGAAAATAAATCTTTCATACTTGCGCACTTGGGGTTGTTTGGCCATGGTAAACATGCCAATTAACAAAAAGCGCAAACTAGGACCTAAAATTGTTGATTGTGTTTTCCTAGGTTATGCATTTAACAGCGTGGGTTATAGATTCTTAGTTATTAAATATGGAGTACCTGAAATGGAAGTTGGTACAATTTTTAAGTCCAGAGATGCTATATTTTTTTAGAGTAATTTTCCAATGAAGAATAAACATAGCATTTCTAGTCATGATTCTATAATTCTCCATGAGATTTTTACACCGGTTATACATAGTGAATAGCTCCATGTGAGCAATCCTGAGGAGGATGACAATGGAGTCACTCGAAAGAGTAAGAGACATAGGGTTGTAAAATCCTTTGGTGATGGCTTTATTATGCACCTTGTAGATGACACTCCCAGTACTATTGAGGAGGCATATTCCTCTCCTGATGCTGACTTATGGAAGGAAGCAGTAAGGAGCGAGATGGATTCTATTATGTCTAATGGTACTTGGGATGTCGTTGAGTGCCCTTATGGTTGTAAACCTATAGGATGCAAATGGGTGTTTAAGAAGAAGCTGAGGCCTGATGGTGCCGTCGAGCGGTACAAGGCAAGGCTTATGGTAAAGGGATATTCACAAAAGAAAGGTGAAGATTATTTCGACACCTATTCACCTGTCGCTCGTTTGACCACAATTCGAGTATTACTTTCTCTGGCAGCCCCGCATGGTCTTCTCGTCCACCAGATGGACATTAAGACAACTTTCCTACATGGAGAGTTAGAGGAGGAGATCTATATGGATCAGCCTGATGGGTTTGTAATTCATGGTCAAAAAGGACTTGTGTGTAAATTGTTGAAATCCCTATACGGCCTAAAACAAGCACCTAAGCAATGGCACGAGAAGTTCAAAAGAACTTTGATATCGACTGGCTTTGCTGTAAATGAAGCTGACAAATGTGTATATTATCGGTATGATGGGGGCGAGGGAGTTATCTTGTGTTTATATGTTGATGACATTCTAATCTTTGGGACCAACCTTAATGTGATTAAGGAGGTAAAAGATTTTCTATCAAATAATTTTGAGATGAAGGATTATGGAGAAGCTGATGTTATACTTAACATCAAGCTGATTAGAGAAGGTAATGGTGGGGTCACACTAGTGCAGTCCCACTATGTGGAGAAGGTCTTGAGTTGCTTCGGGTTTAGCGATTGTCAACCTGCTCCAACACCTTATGACCCTAGTGTGCTATTAAGGAAAAATCGGAGAATAGCAAGGGATCAATTAAGATACTCCCAAATCATAGGTTCACTCATGTACTTAGCTAACGCTACGAGGCCTGACATCTCTTTTGTCGTGAGCAAATTGAGTCGGTTTGTATCAAACCCGGGAGATGATCATTGGCATGCTCTTGAGAGAGTAATATGTTACCTAAAGGGTACAATGAGCTATGGCATTCACTATAACGGGTATCCAAGGGTACTAGAAGGTTATTGTGATGCCAACTAGATATCTGATGCTGATGAGATGTACGCCACGAGTGGATATGTGTTTCAACTTGGAGGTGGTGCTGTTTCCTGGAAGTCTTGCAAGGAGACCATCTTAACGAGGTCAACCATGGAAGCAGAACTAACAACATTAGACACCGCCACAATTAAGGTGGAATGGCTTCGTGAGTTCCTTATGGACTTACTAGCGGTTGAAAAACCGATACCAGCTATTTCCACGAACTGTGATAACCAGACTGTGATAGTCCAGGTGAACATTTCTAAGGATAACATGAAGTCATCCAGGCATGTTAAAAGATGGCTGAAATATGTCAAGAAAATTAGAAACTCCGGAGTAATAGCATTGGACTATGTCCATACGTCTAAAAATCTGGCAGATCAATTCACAAAAGG
Source organism: Eleusine coracana subsp. coracana (assembly GCA_032690845.1). NCBI lineage: Eukaryota > Viridiplantae > Streptophyta > Magnoliopsida > Poales > Poaceae > Eleusine > Eleusine coracana. The sequence goes on along the minus strand of CM064426.1, from coordinate 66,022,030 downwards.
GATGTCACGTAATGTGATAGATAGTGCATCGAGAGAGGTGGGCATGAGACCCACTTGATAAACTATTTCAGTGGTAACCTGTTCCATGTGATCGGAGATCCCGTGAAGTGGAATGGCAAAACAAGCTGAAACTAGTTTGAGAGGAAAGACCCTTTATTGATCCGTCTCAGATGTACTTCTTTCCTATGTTGTATGGTAGGCTGGGTTTTTCTTTACCTTAATATGTTCCAATGGCTTATAAGAAGCAGAGATATCAACCTACAGGATATCCCCCGAGGAATGCACCTATGTGAGTCCGACTGCTAGTCACAGTCCATGAGATGGTGGGAATCTCTAGATGCTCATGAAAGGGCCAGGAGTATGACTTATACGCTCCAACCAGAGGGGATGCTCTTGGCAACCTAGTATCAGTAAAGAGTTTTGGTGAAACCTTCTTCACACCAAACTGTCAATTCAAGGCTTAGTCCATTGTTCAGTTGTGAAAAAGGCATAGCTTCTACTCTAGATGGATGTTTAACTTAACAGTCTCCGTTAAAACACTGGTATATCAAACGACAGAAGGGAATGCGAGAACATTTCTTATGAACTCTAGACTTGGTGGGGATTGTTAGATATAATATGGGCTGGCCCATATTTTATTTAATGACTAATAATGATACATTCGGCCCAGGTAGGGTGGAACGAAGCCCGACACACCGATCTGGATTTCCTGAATCCTACAATCTTAGCACCACAACTCCTGTCGAAAGCCCGACACACCGACCCGATTCTAGATCCGTGACCTGAATCCGCAGTCTTAGCACCGCAACTCCGGCGCCCCCACTCAGAGAAAGGCCCAATCTCCCTAAAAGACTAGTCTGATAGGGGAAGGATGACTCTCCCTTTTAAGGTGGCTTCCACCTCCCAAGCTAAGTAAGGTGGGATTATTTAGAGGCTCACACGGTCGCCGCCCCAGCGGGTAATAGTGGAGGATGTCCTCATCATTCTCCCCTTCTTAACAAGGGCCCAGCTCTAATACCAAATGATGTTGACAAGGGTTCCCGATCTTCCGAAAGGTTCGAGATACGTTAATTTGGTTCGAGGCGACACACAAATCGATCCGGCTTTAGAACAGCACGTTCTAAACCCCGCAATCGCAGCACGACGTCTCCTCTGGTTATCAACCGTCCTAAAACGATTGACCTCGCCAAGAAGGCTAATCCCTGCCTACGAATCAAGAACACAAGCAAGAACAAAGAAGAAGGCAACACAATTGCAGATGTATTATGAATCTCACGAACTTGGGGTCTCATAAACCGTGATGACGGTGAAACTGTTATGAATAGAATAATATAAGCAAAACCCGAACCCTAATGGTACGGCAGCGGCTGTATATGAAGACCCTAGGGTCGTGCAAGACCCTCTGAACGCGCCCCTAATTGGGCTCAACTAGATACAAAACCCAAAGGCCAAAAACAGGCAATGCAGCACTGAAACAGATTTTGGACTCTCTCTTATTTTGACGATTCCTGATGACTCCGGATAAATTTTGATATAAGACCGGTAGCATTGCAAAGGTCTTCTTCTTATCTTTCCGTGCATATGTAGAACATCCAAATCCGAGTCCGTATGCGTCCTAGGCCTCCGTTTTAGTGCAGACTGGTCCTGAGCCCCAAAACAGACTCGAAGTCGGTTTTGGTTGAGCCTCCACCTTGGCTTCCACGTACTTGCTGGTCCTCCATGTCTCCAAGTCCTTCTCCCATCATCTCCTGGTCCTCTCCATGGTTTCTAATTATAATATAATCATTAGGTAGCAAACCATTCTCAAAAGTGACATATAATAAAGAATGTAGGAACGAGCTCACCTCTAAATTTAGTCGTCGTACACGAGCTCTAGTCATTGGACCTTGCAAGTCCAGAATTGGAGGACTGTTGCATGTATCCTTAGGAGTGATGTTCTCATCAAATAAAGTCTAGGCCCATATTAAATATAATAATTTAATTCCACATGGAGTATTTACTGCTTGTTGACTCGACTTAATAGGTGGACTCTTATTACACCTATTAGAGAAGTTGAGAGGGGCCAGAGGCGAGCCACACGCGCGCGCGCCGCCGCCGCCGCCGAGCCAAGCCGAGACATGCCGATGCGAGGCGTGGCGTGGTGTAGCGTGTGTGTGTGTGTGTGCGTGCGTGCGTGCGAGCGAGCCAAGGCAAGGCAAGGCGAGGCGAGGCAAGGCATGGCGTGGCGTGGCGTGCGTGCGAGCGAGTGAGCCGTGCCGTGCCGTGCCTGCCTGCCTATCGCGCGCGTGTTTTGAAATTTTGCAGCGTGGAAATGGAAAGGCAAGATTCGAGAAAACCAAAATCCTGCTTTGATTGCTGCATGCGTCGGTTTTCCGTTTCATCGCCTGCAGTTTCCTTCTCTGCGCCTGAAGTTTCCAAAATGCTAAGGCTATATATATGTGCATCCCGGCACTGTCCTATAACGCAAAAAATACATTCCTATTCTCTGTCGAGTTGCCTTCCGAGTCTTCCCCGTCTCAGCGAGCCGCGCGCACGGAGCTTCGGGAGAGCAGGCCTCCGGAACCTCTCCTGGAAGGCGAAAATACCTGCTCGGGTGTGCGGGCAATCAGGTTTTTGGGGAGCGCTTGACGGCGTGACTGCTCAACCTCGTCAACTTATTCCCGGCGCGTCCCCGATCCTCGACTCGACTTCCTCCCGACACCGTTTGAGGGACTGCACCGCAACAACATTCTACCCGCGTCAACTAAGTTCGTCTACTTCAGGCAACGTACCATGAAGACTAATACGAATAGAGCCGCCAGTGCCTCCAGCACTGGTCCCTTCATGGGGTACATCCTTACTCTTCTTGTTGTGCTTACTAGTCTTATTGCGATCGTAACTAGTAATTGCAAATTAGTGAAACTTGTCATCACCTATATACTTCTAATAACATGGATTAAATTTAACCTGAAAATGCCTAATTTTCTAACATATTTTTCAAATGCATTTTCAATGTCATTCGTAGTTTGGTCGAGGCTCATGTAATCGAATTAATTGTTGTTTTATGCTCGCCGATCATTTTTTAAAATCTATGGATGAAATCTGTTCAAATAAATTGATAAGTGATAAATCAAAGTCAGAGCTTCCTCATTTTTAGTTCTCTTTCTAAAACTATTTTGCGAAGCAATTGCAACTGTTTGAAAAAGATGTGCGCATTACAGCAAAATGGACACATAACGGGTGGGTGTCGAGTGGGGAAAAGGCACGGCTGCCCAGTAAGGCCTAATATCGGGTTTCAACGAATTAGATTTGGAATAGAAGTATAAGGCATAAACAAACTAAGAAAATGAATTACTGCTGCACATGCAAAAAGTTCATCTAGACAATGACACCAATGGACAAATTAAAAACTTGTTAGAATGCCTACAGCCAAACGGCTAGAATGCTTACAGCCAAACGACAAATACTTTTTTCATAGCCTAGCTCCCTACGATCTGTATAAGCAGCCAAAGTCCATGCATACGATGAATAAGACATGGAGGCACTAACCGGGATTAAGCTAGTCACGGAGAATTTCAGGACGAATCATGCCAGAGGCCCAGTGCCCTCTGCCTAATGAAGTCAATCACACTGAGATTGCCAACCACGAATTGATATAGAAGGTTATACAAAAGCAGTCGACGAATAGTGCTGGAAACATGAAGCTCGGGTCCGCTACAAAAGCTCCCGCATAGAAATAACATCCGAAAATTAAGTACAATCAACCCCGCAGGAGCAACCGTGTGATGACATCAACATTGAGACTGGAATGAAAGTCTGTGAATAATGATGTTTGCGGTGTTTTACAGCAAGCGACCCTAGTTTATTGTGGTAATAACAGTGCTGTCTATATCTCATTCAATCCAATTCAACATCAAGGACCACTTATGTGTTTAAAACTATGCTCTAATTTCTCAGAATATGAGTCCGCATGATCAATAGCCTAAGTAATTGAACCACTATAATAGACAGTAGCTAGGTGTATACCTTCGCCTTGAGCTACCATCTTTTGGTGCTTGTTTTGCTTCTGTTTCTCCTCCTGCTAATTGCCACTTAGGGCTGGAGAGTTCCCTTCCCAGTGCTTGCAGTGCCCTGATCGATTGGGCTTTTGCTAGGGCAGTATCTTAGTGATGAAAATGTTATCTCACCCTTGGAGGTATTATCCTCCTATTTATAGGCATTGAACACTGGGGGGGGGGGGGGGGGGTACACCCCTGGTGTGCAAATAGTGCCTCCAATCAAGACACTAGTTCAATTTGAACTCTTCACATTAGTCAACCTTTTATCACTTGATCATTTATTACTTGGTCAACAATATTGGCTCACACCAAGAATATTTGGTGATCACCCATTTACACCAACATCCCCCCCCCCCCCCTTGATCATCAGATAAACTTAATAAGTTCATTTTTTAACGAAATGGCATACCAAGAAAAAAAGATTACAATGATGAATATGACATACCATTGAACCCAATTGCTATAGTATATCACCTCATATTAAATGAACTTCCTTAACTCAGGAGCTCCATAACTTTAAACATTAAGCATTAGAGAAAACTTATGAATCCACTTCTTAAATAGACAGTACACCAAATCAATAAATTACTACAGTCAATTAAGTACTACAGAACTAATTGACCATGGTTCCTATTCTATCTCAAAGTAAATTCTTCTTATTGAGTGAGGAGAGGGTGTCATAATACCCCTTATTCCATGATCAAAGGCTTTTCAACCAGCCCCATGCCAACAACATGTTCTTAAATATGCTGGGTGGCAAGCCTCTTGTAAGCGGATCCGCCAACATATCCTTAGTACTTATGTATTCAAGTCTTATTGTTTGATCCTGAATTCTATCTTTCACAATATGGTCCCTGATGTTAATGTGTTTGGCAGCACCACTTGACTTGTTGTTACTCGCATAGAATACCGCAGGTTGATTATCACAGTACAACTTAAGTGGCTTGGAAATACTGTCAACCACTTGCAATCCCGGGATGAAATTCTTTAACCATACAACCTGCCCCACTACCTCATAACATGCCACAAATTCTGCCTGCATTATCGACGATGTAGTCATAGTTTGTTTTGGGCTTTTCCACGATATAGCTCCTCCTATGAGTGTGAAGACATAACCTGACATGGATTTCTTAGTATCAACACATCCCGTAAAATCAGCATCTGAGTAACCCACCACTTCAAGGTTATCAGACCTCTTATATGTGAGCATGTAATCTTTAGTGCCTTGCAAGTATCTCAAGTCTTTCTTAGAGGCCTTCCAGTGATCCAATCCTAGATTTGACTGATATCTGCCAAGCATCCCGATTACGAATGCTATGTCGGGACGAGTGCACACTTGCGCATACATCATGCTTCCAATCACTAAAGCATAAGGAATTGACTTCATTTGTGCAGATTCATAATCATTCTTTGGACATTGAAATGTTCCAAAGTTACCACCCTTGACAATAGGAGCAGGTGAGGCTGAACATTTATGCATATTGTACTTCTTGAGTACCTTTTCAATATATCCTTTCTGGGATAACCCCAAGATTCCTTTGGATCTATCTCGGTGAATCTCAATTCCCAACACATAATTTACTTCTCCGAGATCTTTCATATCAAATTTAGAAGAGAGAAAGTTCTTAGTTTCCAGCAGCAAATTCTTATCACTGCTGGCTAAGAGTATATCATCAACATAAAGGATCACGTAAATAAACTTGCTCCCTCTAAACTTAACATATATGCAATTGTCCAATTTATTCTCCTTGAAACTAAATTGCTTTATAACTTGATCAAATTTGAAATACCATTGCCTTGGTGCTTGCTTCAAACCATAAATGGATTTCTTTATTCGACATCCCAAATGTTCTTTTCCTTCCATAGCAAAACCTTCGGGTTGAGCCATGTACACTTCTTCACATAAGTCACCATTTAGGAATTGTCGTTTTAACATCCATTTGATGCAATTCCAAATCATAATGAGCAACAAGCGCCATAATAATTCTGAATGAATCTTTAGTAGAGACAGGTGAAAAGGTTTCATTATAAACAATGCCTTCTCTTTGTGTGAAGCCCTTAGCAACAAGTCTTGCTTTGAACCTTTCGATATTTCCTTTGGAGTCATACTTGGCTCTGTAGACCCATTTATAGCCTACTGTTTTAGCTCCTTTGAGAATTTCTACTAAGTCACATACATCATTTGTTTTCATAGACTTGATTTCATCTTTCATAGCTTCAAGCCATTTAGATGAGTCCTCACTTTCCATGGCTTCGTTATATAATACATGATCATTATCTAGTATCATTTCACCCATTTCATTCAGATCTTCACTCATATAAGTGACATAGTCACTAGCAATGGCAGATCTCTTAACACGTTGTGATCTTCTAAGTGGTTCTTCATTAGGCTCATTAATCATTTCATGAGGCTGCTGGTCCTCAATAGTACGCGTATCATTAGATGATCCAGGGATATCAGCAGATGTTGTATCCACTAGTGGAACAACATTAGCATGCACAGGAAATACAAGCTCTTGCATCATAGGAATCAGGACATAATCCCACTTTTCCTGTAAATCAATTTCCCTAGGTGTCATGCTCCCCCTCATAGCCTCATTTTCCAGGAACACTACGTGTCTGGTTTTAACAAACTTAGTATACTGAGTTGGACTATAGAACTTATATGCCTTTGATCTGTCAAGATAGCCAATAAAGAAACAACTAACAGTCTTGGGGTCTAATTTTCCTAGAGTTTGATTGAAAACTCTTGCTTCAGCAGGACATCCCCATACATGAAAATAATTAAGGGTTGGTTTTCTCCCAGTCCACAATTCATAAGGAGTCGATGGAACCGAGTTACTAGGGACCATATTTAAGACATGAGCTCCTGTCTTTAGAGCTTCCATCCATAAATTGACCAAAAGAGTTGAGTGGCTCAACATGCTTCGTACCATATCCATAAGAGTGCGATTGTGCCTTTCAGCCACTCCATTTTGTTGAGGTTCACCCGGTGCTGAGTACTGGGCGACAATGCCATTGTCGTGTAAGTACCTCGCAAAGAGACCAGGAACTTGGCCATAAGAAGTATGTCTCCGTAGTATTCACCACCACGGTCAGACCTTACAATCCTTATCTTTCGATCATACTTATTTTCAACTTCAGCTTTAAGGACTTTAAATTTATCTAATGCCTCAGATCTTTCTTTAATTGGAAACACATATCTATAACGGGAGTAATCATCGGTGAATGTTATGAATAAATCAAACCCATCAATCGATCTAACATTGAATGGACCACAAATATCTATGTGGATAATTTCTAGAACTCCCGCACTTCGATTTGCACCTTTCTTTATCTTCTTTGGATATTTTCCCTTGATGCAATCAATATAATGATCATTTGTATCCGAAAAATCCAGTGGAGGAAGGATGTCTAATTTAATGAGACGTTCAATTCTCCCCCTCAAAATATGGCCTAAATGATAGTGCCATAATTTCGAAGAAGTCTCATTCTCATTCCTTTTTCATTTGGTACCAATGTTTGCATTAGAAGATGATCCAACATTATTGATAGTATCACTGAGCGTAAGAAAATAAAGACGTTCTTGGCATGTGGCAAGACCAACATCTTTATTGTCACACATAATTATACATCTGCCATTACCAAAGTTATAGTGATATCCATTGTCATCAAGACAGCACACCGAAACCATGTTTCTTTTCATCGAGGGGACATAGAGTACATTATTTAGTTTAAGTATAAAACTGGTGTGAAGCATAAGGTCAAAGTCTCTGATGGCTTCCGCATCGGTCTCCACACCATTGGCAACTCTAATTCTTCTTTCCCCTCTTCTTAGGGTCCTCCTCATATCTAATCCTTGCATGGAATTCACAACATGAATTGTTGCGTCTGAGTCAACCCACCATGTATTGGTGGCATTATCAACATGCAGTGATTCATCAATGAAAGTTACTTCATCGATACCTTTTCAATTCATCCACTTTAAGAAACTCAGACAGTTCTTTCAAATATGTCCAAATTTACCACAGTGAAAGCATCCATTTGGATCTTTCTCTTCATCTAGATTCTTTTCGAACTTTGGCTGCTGATTTTGCTTTGGAGCTTGTCCTTTATGCTTGAATTGGATTGGCTTAGGTTTTGTGCAATCATCCTCATGTTTCTTATATTTCTTCTTTTGAGGATGCATAAAATGATTGACATAATCAATCCTTCCAACCTTAAGCCTTTCCTCTTCTTGCACATATCTGGCCATTAATTCATCAATTCCCCACTTTTCTTTCATATTCAGATAATTGATCACAAAAGGATCAAATTCTTGAGGAAGAAATGTCATAATAAAATGGATAAGAAAACCATCAGAAATATCCATGTCCATTGTCTTATGTTTTGCGGCCATATTACACTTTTTCATAATATGCTCCCTCAGATTTGCGTTAAGAGTATATTTATCTCCAATGAGCCTCTGAATAAGAGTGGTTGCATATGCTTTAGAGAAGCCTCTAAATTGGTGCTCAACCTTAGCCAGATACTCTCTAGCAGTTTGAGCCTCAGGAATTGCTCCTCTAATACTTTCAACTATAGAGCTCTTAATGATCATTAGGCATTTTCTATTTGATTGCTCCCAGTCATCTTTCTTATCCTCATACTTCTTTTTTAGAGTATCATAATTTTCAACACCCTTTTTAGGCTCTATAGGAGCATCATTATAGAGAGCATAATCGATATTCAACAAAGCCAAATTGATTTATAATCTCTCTTTCCAAGAGACAAAATTACTTAGCCAGATACTCTCTAGCAGTTTGAGCCTCAGGAATTGCTCCTCTAATACTTTCAACTATAGAGCTCTTAATGATCATTAGGCATTTTCTATTTGATTGCTCCCAGTCATCTTTCTTATCCTCATACTTCTTTTTTAGAGTATCATAATTTTCAACACCCTTTTTAGGCTCTATAGGAGCATCATTATAGAGAGCATAATCGATATTCAACAAAGCCAAATTGATTTATAATCTCTCTTTCCAAGAGACAAAATTACTTCCATTTAATTGCTCAAGACCACTAACGAGCCCGGCAATTTGTGAGGCATTAGGCGCTACATAACAAAAATTAAAGACCATCATAAGAATCATAACCAACTTATTTTATTGGGAAAATTGCACATATGCCATTGGTTCTGCCCTCTAATTCTTCATAACCATTAAAAAAATTGAGTTGGCATCAATGCCACTGCCGTGAACGTCCGTTCTATTTTAGTAATTAAAAAAATCAACTAATAAGAAGAGAATCACATGCATTTGAAAAAGACGTGAATGCCCTCTAGTATTCTTATCTCATCCGGATCTCCTTGCTCCTGATCTACGAGCTCAATTGTAGGCCATGGCCCATGGAAGCTCCACCCAACGCCTCTAACCTGCTCCCCTCCCTTCCCATCCAATTCCCACCCCTCTTCGTTGTCCTTGGATCTGGACCGGCATGGGTCAATGGGTGGTGCCCTTCCAACCTCCATTGTTTCCTGCTCCTTGGATCTGCTCGAAATGACTAGGAGCAAGAGGAAGGAGATGAACGCGGCCTCCACCGGCACCATGACCACCGTGGCCATCTCATTGTGGCTGCGGACCGACACAACGCGGCCTCTTCGTTGTCGTCAGCTGCGGACCGACACCATGACCACCGTGGCCATCTCATTGTGGCTCACCCGTCACCTCCATGGTCCGTGCCCAGGGTCAGCTCACGTCGCTGCAATTAGTTCACCTACGGCCACCAAGCTGCGTTGGCGGTTGTGGCACAAGAAAAATAAGACTGCATGTACGACAAGTTGTGGCAGACTTGCGGCTTATGCAAAAGCAGTGATGGGTGCGCGATGAGCTGCGGCGGTGCAACACCCATCGGAGACGGTCACACGGACGAGCACACGGCGGCCAGCGTACGGGCGAAACAGGACAGGGCAAGGACGTCTTTCTTACGAACTTTAGACTGGTGTTTGTTCTCCGTTTCAAAACAATGGCAGACAACACTGCCACGTAAGCAAATGAATGGCAAGCATGCAAACTAAAAAAAAATTAATGGCAATGGTGCAATTTGGATATCGGAACAGTGGCAATCATGCAAAAAGCCCTATTTTATTGAATCAAAACCCAAATCAGCTGGCCAAAAATGGATTAAGAACAATAAAATAACTGTGAACAAATATTTACTAATTAGCTACGGCCAGAATAATAAATAGAAGCCACACGTAATTCATGTAGAAACTTCTTTTACCATTCAAGTTCAAGATCAGCTATGGCCAGAAAATGAACAAAAATAGTAAAATATTGTAGACACATATTTATCAATCTGCTACGACTAGAATGATAGATAGATGCCACACTTAAAGTTTTTAATTTGCAGTGGAAACATAAAAAAATAAAACATAATTAATGCATAAAAATTTAACAACACAATCCTCAGCCATTAATCACTAATATACTTTAAAGAAATTTTGTCCATGATACTATCATGAGGGGAGGACAAAATTCTACATGATCATAAGTTTTATTTCATAATTGCCTAAGTAGATCACTAATTATTTAGCCCAGGAAGAATTTTCTAAATAATTCTCAAAGAATTTCCAGGAAGAAGGGGTTCTAAAAGGAAAAATCATGGAAATTATTAAAGGATCATTCGGCCTGCTAGGGCCCATTAGAGTCCAGCCCATAAAAAAACTGGAATAAATGATTAAAGACAACTGTTCTTAGTTGAGACACAGCCAACCATCGTTGGCCCATTGATCTTTCAGTCCGCCTCCTCCCCAGTGCATCCCCACCTGGGCTCTAAGCCCACTTAAGCCGCTGGCCACCCTGGCTCGTTGGATCGAGATCCAGGCCAGGCGATGCTACGGCCTGAACAAAACCGGCGCTTGCGTTCCCCCCCCCCCCCCCAAACCGTAGTCCCATTCCTCTCGCCTCCTTTCCTCTCTCTCTTTCTCTGCGGTGGTGACCATGCGGGCGAAAAGCCCATGAGACCGAGAGGTGGCGGCGCCGACGAGCTCCTTTCACCGGAGCACGCGCGTGGCTCTATCGAGCGGCGCTCGTCCGGTGCCCTTTATCCCCGCCTAGCCTACGCGCACACAAGAGAAGAGCCAAACAGTGGCGGCGAGATCCATGGCAGCTACGCTCGGGGCGGCGCAACGGCGACGACGACCGCAGGCGCTGGGAATCGGTGTCTGAGGCGACGCACCGAGGGCCATCCACACGAGCTAATGCGGCGGATAGGGGCGAGAAGCTAGGCGCAGGACCGACGCCGAGCGCGACGACAGTGACCACACCCCGCTTCTCCATAAGGTAAGTCCGCCGCCTTTAACTTTATGGCTAGGGTTCTTCAATTTTGGGGAAAAATTAGGGATTTCACTGTAGCTAGGGTTAGGGTTTCATCAGAAATTGGGGAAAACCTTAGAATTAAGCTGAAATTGATGTAACCCCCCACTCCTTGATGCTACATCACCAACATCGGAACCCTAGCTACTTGTTGCTCATGGATTAGGACTTAAACATAGGAATTCAACATAACTGAGAGCAACAACACATGAACAGTAGCTTCCTCATCAACTTTAGGCTTGAATTTCATAAGCAGAACATAATCCTTAGCATCAGGGGGTTCTATCTTAGACTAATTGGCTCTTATGCCACTGTTAGACTCGCAGGATCAATAGTCTAAGTAATTGAACCACTATAATAGACAGTAGCAAGGTGTATACCTTCGCCTTGAGCTACCATCTTTTGGTGCTTGTTCTGCTTCTGTTTCTCCTCTTGCTAATTGCCACTTAGGGCTGGAGAGTTCCCTTTCTAGTGCTTGTAGTGCCCTGATCAATTGGGCTTTTGCTAGGGCAGTATCTTAGTGATGCAAACGTTATCTCACCCTTGGAGGTGTTATCCTCTTATTTGCAGGCACTGTACATTGGGGGGTACACCCCTGGTGTGCAAATAGTGTCTCCAATCAAGATACTAGTTCAATTTGAACTCTTCACTTTAGTCGACCTTTTATCACTTGATCATTTATTACTTGGTCAACAATGTTGGCTCACACCAAGAATATCTGGTGATCACCCATTTACACCAACACCCGAGACCTGTATGTTCATTGGAAGATGCCATACCACCACACTACTCTTACAATTAACATATATGACACAAATCATATTACTTTATCCAATCTTATAAAATGAAAAACTATAATAGATATCACTGTAATAGAAAAAAAAACTATAACACCCTGATTTATGACTTAATAGGATTGATAGAATACTCATAATTAACAAATATGCGCCGGCATACATGACACCTCGATGGCCTCTGCCGAGGCAGCCCACCTCCTCACGCGCCACTTGATTAAAATCGATTCGAGGCTGATGTTCTTTTGATTGGTCTGCTCACCTTCTCGCGGTTACTTGTAGTTTGCTGATTCGTGGAGACTAGGAGTTGGGCTTCGACGAGTTTGACTTTGCTGCCGGCAATGCTCCCAGACCGGTATGGATTCTCGTCCCCCAGAAATGTGCTCTCGCAAATGTGATTTCTACCTCATCCTGTGTTAGGTCAACATGAACAAATCATGTACTTACTGCAATCATCTTGAGCGGTAGGAGAACTAGCGTAATAGAGACTTTGCTGTAGTTTGCCTTGGATTGATGTGAAAAATTCAATTACCATTGCTGATTGCTCTACCATACTAGTCAGTTTGGCGGTGATTGTGTAAGCGATTGAAACACCAATTCAGTGCCAACCCACCAAAATGCCAGTTGAGGTGGAACTTTAATCATGATACACTAGCATCAAAACAGAGCGGCTGCTGAGCTCGGGATCTGGTTTGCTCTTACTATTGAGAAAAAAACTAGTCAGTAAGTTTGCTCTTATTTTTTTTAGTACTTGGTGATTCTTTACCATGTACTTGCAAGTGATTCAATTGAATGAGGAGGAAGATAGTGTTAGCTAAATATTCTTTACCGTATATTCAGACATTGTGCTTTATGCGATCTATGAAAGGCATATAGTCATTCTCCTTATTGAATTACCTTTGTTCAGTAGTTTAATTGCTAATTTTCATGACATCAAACTAATTTATTATGCATAAATATTAACCATATAGTCTACCATACACTCTGACTTGGCCTTTTTTGTTTTGCATACCATTTTTGTTTGGTTAGTTACAGTTATGAAAATGCCTGCAGTTTCTTTATACTTCAATGTCAAATTACAGGACCTTTGCTTGTTTATTATGTTGTGCAACGGTATGTCCCTTGATGAACAAATCATTGCATGTTGCAAATAAAATCCCATTGTTCCCTATATTACTTGGACAAGAATGTAGATCTGTGGGACATATGTACCCGGATACTTAACCACTTGGCTAATTGGCCGAGTGGGCCGGGGGCTCGGGTATGGTGTATTCGGCCCAGAAGATATTTACTGAGATACTTGTTTAAGTAGGTGGCAAGTTAGGTTAGCAGATATGTTTGATAGATAGAATTCGTTATAACCGACTAAACGATTACCATGTAAATCCCTGCCCTTCGGATATATAAGGAGAGCAGGGGGCCTTTGGCAAGAGACAGACTCGTATTGGAACCCTAATTCCAGTGCGAACCCTAGCAATATAGTAACACCAAACAGAACGTAGGGTTATTATCCTTCGAGAGGCCCGAACCTGTATAAACCTTGTGTCCTATGTCCATCGATCTTTCATACTCATACGCATACCTAGATCTACTATCGAGAATATCTCTTGACAGTTGGCGTGCCAGGAAGGGGCAGCGTTGAGTGTAGCTTCATCGAAATCGATGGCTTTCATCGACATCAAGTTTCGCCCGGGAGACAAGATCTGCTTTGGCACCGTCAGCCTCGTCACCGATCAGCACGGGAACCTCATCAAGCAAGAATGCGTGGCCCGCTCGGTCGCTGCCATGGCCGATCAGAGCAATCCGGCCGGCCGATTCCCGCTTGGCCTCGACAACACGGCGACTGCTTTCCAGGCGGAAACCCTCTCGAGCGACAACTCAACGTTGTCCGCAACATCCCGATTGACAACATTGGTCGATTCGGGTTACACTACGGTTGATCTCCCGGTTCATCACATGGATCAGTCGGACGAAGATCCCAAATTTTTCAATGAATCAAGATTCGTTGCAGCAATCGGCCTTGAAAGTGAGTCACTCCTAGACCTGGTTGAAGAGTCGAGTGATTCAGAGAGTTGTTCCTCAGATTTCCACAAGGTATTCATGGTGGCACCTGCTGGCCAGGGGCAAGCAGACGATAAAACATCGGCGGATGCTGCCGCGCGCAGTACCACACCGTGCATAGACGGACATGAAACCGACCTCGAAGACGATGATCTAGATACCACCACTCCTCCGCTTAAAATACCAGATGTTCAGCAGAGATCCCGAGTCGTGCAAAACCTAGATATAGGAGACCTCACCTTAAAGATTGATGGTGAAGACGTCTTCAAGACCCCACAGCACAACATCACGGCCGTAGCGACCCTCCTGCAAACAATAGAGCCCCTGCTCCAAGTCTCCCCAGAGTTGACACCTCAGGTCAACCAATTGAAAGTGCACATCAGGGCCACGGCTGTACTGGAGATGCATGCGGCACGATCAACGTCGAGTAAATCAGTTTCTGGGGCCGCTAGTTCGGTACCTAGGGAGGATAGAAGAGACCGACAGCGCTCCAACCGGGAGGCAACCCTGCCTATTGTCCCCAGGCGTAGGCCCATTGCAGAGTACCATGATCAGCATCCAAGCACCGACCTGCGCAGCGGCATACCACCACGTGATGCGCGGGTCCGACTGGACAACAGATACCAGGAGCGCGACGATGCGGCCCGTCGAGAGTACGAAGATGAACGGCGTCGGCGTAGTTATGTTGACTACGAACATGACAACAGGTGGCAACCACATAGAGACGATCATTACCATGATCGACGGGATGAGGGCCGCCGCGATGATAGATCTCGCCGAGAAGCTGGCCGCGAACGAGAACGGACCCCGTCGGCCGATGATTATGACGAGGAGGCTAGCATCCAAGCCTTCACTCGGGAACTTTGAACCGTCAGCTAGCCGGTTGGCTTCAAGCCAGTCGGCATCGAGAAGTATGACGACAAGACGGATCCGCGCAACTGGCTTCACGTCTATTCGATAGCCATGCGAGCTCTCGGCGGCGACAGCTTTGTCATGGCCAACTACTTGCATGTTTGCTTAGCCCCAGTGGCAAGAACCTGGCTCACTAATCTGCCCGACAACTCTATCACCTCCTGGGCAGATCTTTGTCGGTAGTTCGTGGCTAATTTTCAAGCCACCTTCGATAGGACAGGGAATCACTGGGAACTCGGCCGGATCAAGCAGCGGGATCGGGAGCCACTTCGAGAATACATCCAACGCTTCTGCCGAGTGAAAAATACCATCCCTAATATCTCGGGTGCTCAAGTTGTCGCCGCCTTCCAGGGAGGACTCCGCGACGATGATCTGATAAAGAAGATTGGGAGGTTGGATGCTGCCAGCGGACTGTCAGCCAAAGAACTGTTCACTGTGGCCGATAAATATGCTGCCAGCAATTCGGCTCTATTCTAAGTTCACCAGTACAAGGAGGCGACCCCAAGGAACCAGTCGGGTCCATCCGATTACAGCAAGGATGGCCATAAGAAGCGTAAGCAAGACCGAACGGTGGCCAACACCGAGCGCCCGACCAGGACGAAACCACTCACTCAGGATGACTTCGACAAGATGCTCGATGGCCCTTGCCTGCTATATGATGGAGCCCACAAAGCCAGGGAATGCTTCAAGCTGAAAAACTTCGCCCATCACGCCTTGAAGGTCTGCAAAGAATGTCCCTGGATCCCCAAGGGTGGCAGAAAGGACTCGGACAAGGATAACCAAGACGAGGATAAAGAGTACTTCCAAGACCCCGAACGCGAGGTCAATTACAGTTGTGGCCGGTCTACGGTCGACTCGAAGCGCCAGCAGAAGATCCTCTACATAGAGGTCCACTCGGTCTCACCAGCGGTACCTCAGTATCTGCGATGGTCAGAGGTTCCAATTAATTTTGATCGGTCCGACCATCCGGATTACATTCCCAGGCCCGGGAAATATCCCTTAGTGATAACGTCGATTGTTAATTGAGTCCGGCTAAATCGAGTACTGGTAGATGGTGGTAGCAGTTTGGATATCCTATTTGTGAAAACCTTCAAGGAGCTTGGCATACCCTTAACCGACCTCAAGCCAAGTCGATCGCCGTTTTATGGTGTGATCCCAGGTATGCAAACAGTCCCTCTGGGACAAATCACTCTGCGTGTGACTTTCGGCACTTGGGAGAACTACAGGACGGAGCGCATTACCTTTGAGGTCGCCGACCTCGACTCTACGTATCACGCCATTATAGGGCGGCCAGCCATTGCTAAATTCATGGCAGTACCTCATTATCCTTATATGATAATGAAGCTGCCAGGACCAAACGGAGTCATCTCAATCCACTCGGATGTGCGGATCTCATACGATTGCGACAACGGTAGTTGTGAGTTGATCGAGAAGATAGTAGCAGCATTGGAGTTGGCCGAGTTCAAAGGCAAGGACAAGAACCTCAAATCTTACCATGTGTCGGTTTGTCTGAAAGAGACAAACCAAGAGCACTCTTTTATAAATATCAGAACCGGAAAAGGAAAGCTAACAGTTCAAGAGTTGGCTTGATGGAGTTGATGATGCTATTTGTGCAGGGCTCGGAGGGTGTTGAAGACCTAACTGCTCATCACGTGGTAAGCACCGGCCTTGCATGCGGCTGGCAAGATGTCAAAAACGGCGCGGGGGCATAGTCCTGGCGATCCTTAAATTTTGCAACGATAAATCACTCAGCCAGGCCAGATCAGTGTGCGGATCACGCTGGAACCTCTGTGTGGGCAGGTCTTCGGTGTGAAGCAGCTGCATATGCTTGGCGTGTACTGCAACGCTCACAGGGCATCCTCAATGTCGTGGCCATCCTCATGCCCTAGCTCTACCTTTTCTAGTGGCATAAACTGGTGGCTTTAGTTCCAGATCGGAGCTCTGGTCTGATCAATGTTGCTTTACACGGCTTTGAGAGTGGAAGGATAGAGGGCAGTCATTTTTTCAGGAGGCAGATCATATCTATGTGTTTTACATGGCTTGGAGAGTTTACATAGGAGAGATCGGGACAGCAGAATTTTTTTTAGGGAGGATGAGTTTACGTAGAAGAGATCAGGGCAGGGGCAAACATACAATGTTACGACAGGATTAAGGAAAAGGAGTACTCACCAAATTAAAAAGGAAAAGACAGAGTCCGATTAGCATACGCTCTAAACGATGGACACCAATGAAAGTGGAAGACCACATCGAATTTAATATGTAGTAGAGATTATATTACACACGCAGTGGCTCTGATTATGATGGATCACATTATTTAACAACAAAGCACCTTTACAATAATGAGCTAAAATAGATATGAGCCGTTCATTTTTCTTAATCTAACGGTTTAGATACATTTATACTACTTTAACTCTCAAAATAGTATTAAGTAGTACTAGTAAGTAGTATGGACTACGGTCAACTAGTAGTGTGGGTATTAATATTATGGGTAAATACTAATTCATTTGAAAAGAAAAGAAAACAATCATTCATTTTCCCGTACGCCCGTCCATTGCTTATGAAGTTCTCGTCCTGTTCATCGACTCTACGATGGCAGGGCGACGTAACAGGGATAGGCAAGCGGCGCCGCGAGGCAGGCGTGACCTGCGGATGCGGTGCTGCTGCGGATGATGTTCTTGGTGAAACCCTAGGGTAAGCAGCTAGCCATCGGGGTGCAGGATCTCGGTGCCGGGGCGTGAGCTCTAACCCGCCCGTGCGTGCGTATTCGATCCTTCCGCCGCCGCCGCTTGTGGCAGCCATGGACTTCCACGACACAAGATGCTGGTGGCAGCCATTGACTTTCACGACACAAGATCCACGCGCTGTCTGGCCCAACGAAGTCCAACTAGTAGTGACGCCAACGCCATGGCCAGACTTCACTCGAGTTCGGTGGACGGCATCGACACGTCGTAGCTACTCCCTGCATACCGGCACTGGTGAGATGGATGTCCATGTCTATTGCAGTGATTATTAAGGAACAACAACGTGATGGGTAGCACCCCGTGAGCCGTGAGGTGTTATGCCATTAACGTTCGTTCCTCAGCTTCATATTCGACAGTCTTGGTCAGCGGGATGGATCAATTCAACCATACAAATGATGCATAACTCTAACAAAATGAGATTAAACTGGCTAATACAAAGAGAAATAAGTATCATCCAAAAAGATCACTTCAGCAAAGTCGTCCGCCTCGCGCGACTATTCTTGCCGCCGGCAGACGTGGTGGTGGGACGTATGGGTTCGATCTGACAGGAGATGACCGACGCGCAATGTTTCCGACGGGAGACAGTCAGCAGAGCAAGTTTCCGGAGGAGGCAACGGCGGGAGGCGCAGCTACGGTGGGCACAGTTTCTGATCTTTTTGATGCCGGTGGCACGGCTGGCCCAATTTCCTTATTTTTAGCGGAGAATGATTCGACCTCACACAG
This sequence comes from Eleusine coracana subsp. coracana, assembly GCA_032690845.1. Classification (NCBI taxonomy): domain Eukaryota; kingdom Viridiplantae; phylum Streptophyta; class Magnoliopsida; order Poales; family Poaceae; genus Eleusine; species Eleusine coracana. The sequence goes on along the minus strand of CM064426.1, from coordinate 66,003,407 downwards.
ATATGAGAATGATCGTGAATCCATAGTGGCATGGTCCATAATTAGTTGGATTATCTAGTAAACTACCTATGTGTCCCTATGAATCAATAGTCCGATTAAATTTATACTACTTCAGTCCTTTAAGTAGTATAATCCACCGTAAGAAGAGTCTAACAATAATGTTGCTAGAGAAACATGAAACCATCTATCTATTTAAAATAACTTTAATAGATGTTTATAAAGGTTTGACATTTCTCATGTTCCTTCAAATGATCAAAAAGGTTTGGCATTGGTCAAATTTAGAATTATGCTTGTATTTTGGGGTAGAGGAACAAAGTATATATATATATATATATATATATATATATATATATATATATATATATATATATATATGTGTGTGTGTGTGTGTGTGTGTGTGTGTGTGTGTGTGTGTGTGTGTGTGTGTGTGTGTACCTTCCTTGCAACGAGGGATCCGCTGAACCTCGGTAGACAAGGCCTCCAACAATGGATGGCATAGCGCTGCTGGGTATGGGAGGGCCAAAGCCATTGATGCGGGACTCGGCGTGGTTGGGAAGGCTGTTATAGTTTCCACCCTGTGATATCAAAAGCACGCTCTCGTATTGTTGCTGCACGTTTGCATGCATGCATGGTTAAGATACGTTGATGCAAAGCGAGATTAAATAACTTTTTTTTTCATGGAAGCAGAAATAGTTACCTCGTCGATGTTGGCACAGTAGAAGTAGGAAGGCCTCTCAGAATCGAAATTACAACCCCTGGGAGAGTTGATTCCTGTGGCGAAAATCTCGGCTTTGATCTCCATTGAAGGAGTGCTGGATTGGTTGGCTCCGCTGCTGGCTCCTCCGCTTGGTCCTGAAATTAATCGTGCAGTAATAAGTGTAAAAAATCTCATGCCAATCGGTTAAACAGCTTTGGGGTCTATATCATATGTATCCACTTGTAGTGGAGGAGTTTATTACCGAGCACATGGTCAACATCAAATCTGATAACGTTTCCCAGAAATGAGATGCTGTTATTAGTCAAATCAAATTGTTGCTCTTTGGTTCCCACATTTCCGATGATAAGGTAGAGGAGCCCATCAGTAGGATGGAAAAGAATTTGGCCGCTATGCTGCAGCTGGTAGATATTAGGCGTGTACTGCTGGGGAAGATTCATGCTGAAAATCCTTCTGACTTCGGATGCTTCAGTGCGAGTGGCCTAATATCAAAAGCAGATCCGTAGGAAATAAAATTAATTGGTATATAAACTAGCTAGGTCTGGATCAATGAACTTGGCTACCTTTGACTAACAAAATATTTAGCTAGATGAACTTTAGAGATAATCCAGATCGTGATGAATTAATGAAATAGAATATTGAAAAATCATACCATGGACTCAGTCGAGAACTCATCGATGACAAGCTGATACCGGAATGGGCTAGCTATTAGAATCATTTCCAGTTGCAGCCGGTCTGATACAGGAGACAAAAAAGCGGCCATTTGCGGCAAACTCTGGGTGGAATGCGATGCCCATCAGCTCAACCACACGATCGGTGAGGTCGAGGAAAGGGCTAGCTTGCAGAATAGCTCCTGATCCAGTAGCAGGAACTGATGCCAACCAGATCTTGCCGTCCTGTGTGGAAAAGAATACTCTGCCAGAGCCGTCTGGGTGAGCGGCCATGTTGAAGTAGGATGCCACGCCTATCCTCTCAAGGCACATAGCATCTTGCTCTAGCGATTTGGCAGAGCTTGATGAAGCCGGAGTGGTGCACTGGGAAGGAACTGGCGTGGCAGTCGTTGAGCTTGAGCGAGAGGGGATGCATCTCTGCAAGCGGGGAGAGGAGTCAGGTCAAAGATAGAAACTTTTTGTTTGTAATGAAAGATAGAAACTTTGAAAGCCAGGACAAATTATTAATTTGTAGTAGGACGCAGTAGGTAGATGCAATACAAACATGCAGGCCCTTTTTAATCTAGCGTGTGCATCCCCGCTGCCTTATGCCTTGCAAGTTGCACTCCAGGCCTGCGGGTTCCCGTGTCCAGTCTGGGACTGGACACTGAGCTGCCTAGCGTCCTTCCTAGTTATATTGATCTTATATTTAATTATACTATGTCTAAAATTATGATTATGTTAACTAGCATGTTAGCCCACGCAATTGCGCGGTGCTAGTGTCATCAACAGTTTGCTAAACGTATAAACACATCTTGCACATTTTTATTTACACATTTCTTTTTAGAGTTTCATTGTTTAAAAACTTCTATATATAAGACAAAATGATATTAAACTTGAACAAATATCCTATAATGAATTTTGGTTGTCCTACCGCACATTACAAAAAAAGGACAAACAGCTAGCTACCTTTTCCCATGCTTCCAACTCTTAAAGTCTATGTTGATAGGGTCAACCACCTGAATTACCTATCTAATTTATTTAATCTCTATAAAAAAGGACATTTCCACGACCAGCAAATGCCATTAGTTAAATATGTGAATTATAACCCTGACATCAATCAATATGCACGAAATGGATCATCCCTCTCGAAAGATGTTGCATCTCAATAAAGTTATATGGGGTCAAGAAATCATAGCAACAGTAGTTCTTCCATCTGTGTTGTTATGCTATCTCTGTTGAAGTCGTTTTATGAAACCTCTGCCAACAGTGATCTTTTCGTTTTAATTCATCACTGAAGCTAGTAATTTCTTTCTCAGTGCCTTTGTTCTTATATTCTTCTGATTCTCTTTGATGTTTTGAGCAAACCTGGTGAAGGATATTATATCCCTTTAACGGCCACCACACTTCCCATTCCTTAAATCATATCAATTCTTACTTGGTAAATATACTATATCATGGTGCCTCTAGTGCCATACTGCCATTATGTGACCACACTTGTTGCGCAACTTATTATGAAGCCAGAATCATAATTTTATTGGTGGTATCCCACATCGATCAGTTATATGTTTTTCATTAACAGAAATATATAGCAGAAAATTAAAAAGGTAGACCACGCGCACAAGCGGTGGAGCATGGGGCCCGCACAATGGTGCCGTCCATGGATCAATTTATTTCGTGGATTGGATTTCACTTGCCTATCTACGGTTCCCTTGCGTGTGCTCGGGATAGGTGTTTTGTATAAATATTTTGCCGTATTATTAAGTATTCTCCTTTAGTTCTTTTCTCTATATAGAAGTGGAATAGAATAACCCGGTTGAAGGGTAATGATCATATGTCTGTAATGCATTGTATGTCCCAGAATAGGTCCTATTCTTCTACCCTTTCTGGGTAGTCGATGGCTATTCACAGCTACTACCTTAACACCAAAGAAGAGCTCGACCCAATGCTTTATTTCTATCTTAGTGAATTACATGATCACCTAACACAATTGTGGAATTTAACGAAGCCACGAGCGCCTCTAATGCTGATGAAATTGTCAGGGTTGAAGTAGATGTCGATGAAGCCGTCACCGGCGTGAGAGCAGAGCCTCTTTAATGGTGAGTAGCAAGTCTCACCGGTCATCGGAGTCGTTATAGTTACCAAGGGGATTGCGTCAGATGTCAAGGTGATCGACATTGCTCCTACAACGCCCTTAATTAGTGATTAGTATCTTAGGGATGTATTTTGTACAATGTATGTTTGATGACAGGAACCGCACGGATACCCCTCCTTATATATCCGATGTTGTGGAGATCGGCGCTGATCACTGGAGCATAAAAATTCACTTCTGATTATGGTGATTTGCTAACTATGTCATTTAAACTCATGGTTCCATGCCAAAATGTGTATCCAATAATCAGAGTGATTTGCTAACACCACAAATTTGAAATTGAAAAGGCCAAAATAAGATTGAATAAAGCTTTTTTTAAAACAACTATTCCCTTTTGACAATTTCATTTGTTGAATTAATACTCAATATATGATCATTATCTGGTTATATTATTATCTTTACATGACTGGTTATATTATTATATTAAAGTACATGGACAGAACAGATAGGGAAAAAAAAGGAAAACGAACCTTTGTGGTATGTGTATGTATTGGGATTGGTTCTCTTGATGGAACATAGCTTTTCATCCTGTAGAAACTCTCATCATTAAGATTCATTCTCATTGTTTATAAGGTCTCATTAGCGTCAAAAGGTACTGATGTCTGGCAAACAAAAAAGATTCGGTCGTCAGCCTTTCTTGTCTTCAGGTGCCCCCCGCGTGCACGCTCTTTTGCTGCTGCCTACTATCGACAGCAGCACAGGATCAGGTTTTACAAACTGCAGAGCCCGACTGATGTTGCATGCCGAAGTGATTTGTCAACCCACTGCCACGAATTTGAGAATACGCAATTGACATATTTAGTTAAACTCAGGCATCCTCCTGCTGCCAGTCTGTTCTTGCTAGAAAAAAAATCACCAGGAAGAAAGCAGCGCAATACCAGTCTGTTCTTTATGTGTATGCTCGTGCTCACTGTCCTAAATCATGACCACGTTCTTTGAAGGTGACGAGGTTGGGGCGAAACATTGGGCACCACCTACCCGTTGCCTGAAGTTGCAACTCCAATCCTGCTCCTACCATTCAACAGTATGTATAGGCAGTTCCAATCTCATCAATCTGTCTTGCTTCTCAACGAGCATCCCAGCGGTATGAGCAATTTGTAGACATATACAGATAACACCCGCACAGCTGCCGCTGCATCTGCCTCCTTGATTATCATCTTTGTCATGACTGCCGCCTACTAGTGCCCTGGTGCTAGATATTCCTCACCACCGCGTACTGATTACCTAGTTCAACAGCACCACTATTGAGATCTCGATTCCAGTTATTAACATGTGTGGCACAAGCGCGGCATGGTAAGATTCGTCAGTCTTCCAGATCGAAGACAACCCCTAGCAAGAACAATACCGTTAATTAGCATAAAAAGTCATATAATCACCTGAATACGGTGGTCTGCATCAGGGACAGGACACACCTCGTCATGGTTAGCATGGAGGACAATCCATCGGGACCAGCATGGCGGCTGTTGCGTCAAAGAGAGTTTACTGCGGCTGCTAGGTTATGAAGACGTGACATGTAAGCAAAAGAAGGAAATTAAGGGTTGGATCTCCCTGTGAGATTACCCGTAGGGACAATGAATGGTTAGATCTTTTATTTTTTTGTGAAAATTTAGAGGGTATTTCTCTTTTTTTCTAGGCATTATAGTGAAAGGGTCATCTCCTTTTATTAATAAATAGATTACTAAAAAAATTGGTCAAGCTGTGGTGAAAAGAGTGTGCTTGATAATGGCGAAAAGGTTGTAATATGTAGAAACAAAACATATACTCCCTTCGGTTTTCTTTTGTTGACGTTGGCTAGTGCAAATTTGCACTAGTCAAGGTTAACAAATAAAGTCTGGAGGGAGTAGCATATATGTACCGAGCAAAGAGTGTCCTTGATCATGGCAGCGCACTCGGCACCGTAGACGTCCATCATGGCCTCAAACTGCTGCCTCAGCTGCTCATCAGTGGCTGCGTCGCAGCAGTTGACGCTGCTGATCATGTCATTGCAGAAGCTCGGTGGAGATGCCCCTAGCACCGGCGCCCCTGCGATGAAAGAACCGGACAGGCCGGACTTCATCACGATGAAAAAAAAGCCTAGCACGGAAATTAAAGGAGATGACACGGCAAGGGGCTGCTCTATAATCAGATGAGACGTCGTCGCACATGGGGAAATCAGTGGACAATGAGAAAGCAAGGCGCAAGCAACAGCGGAAGTACGTAAGAGTGAGACCGATCAGGAGCAGATGAGCTGCAGCAACGAAGGGGATGGCCATGGCCAGAGTTAACTGGTCATCAGGTGGAGCAGAACTATAGCTACTGTGGTGGGGTTACGAGCAAGCCTGGCTCTATACCCATGATCGACGAGCTACATACGAGCGTGAAGCTACCATATGTTCTTTGTGTGTGTTCGTGCAGGGGGCGCATATATATATAGTTGAGGACTCCAGGTTACGTCAGCTCGATCTACACGTGTGCTTTGCACATGGAAGCTTCGTGGACTGTTCGTTGATGATGGTGACAGGCTCCTAACTAATTATGTTCGTCTAGAACTCTCTGGATTAGTAGTAGCCCAACCAGATGGCTCCGACACAGGGTACGTACGCCCAGCCCAGGATGGCAGATTTGCCTAGCAACAGAGGGGATCCGTTGGTAGCCTTTCTGTCGTACCTATTTAAGGAGGTGCATTTGTTTTTATTGAATGTAACGAGACCAATGTTTGATCCATCTCCCAGTTCAACGACCTTCAAAGCTCTGTATGGATGAAGAAGTGTGGTGGTGAGCTGCCGCCAGCAAGATCGCGTGCATTATGACTCACGAGATGTGTTATCCCTAGTACGTTTTTTTTTTTCAAATTTACTGTAACGCGTTTTCATGATCCAGTGTACTCATGGGTTATTAGAATTTTTATTAGAAGGAGTTTCGAAAGGAGGTTAATATTCTGTTCAATGTCGTCAACACCTAGACCTTCCTCCTCGATCTGTTTTATACTTATGTTCCAAGCAAAGCATTCATGCATGTCTTTTTAATAATTGGTCGTTTAAGTAGCTTTTAACACACGACACGTGGACATAAGCGCCGATCAAAACAGTGGAATAATTGGCGGTTCCACTCCAAATCATCAATTATGTCACCTTTCCTTATACATAACTTTTCTGTGGTCTCCGTTGAACGTTGCATGTGTGAAACTGACGAATAGTCCAATATTCGAAAGCAGTTTTTTTTTAAAAAAGAAAATTGACCGCGAAAGACAGTCGCTTTGTTGAAGGAAGGAAACTCCGCTTGCTTCCAATCCTCTGTGCGATTTTGAGGGTTCCGGACACTACAAAACATTGTGACTTTATCAGAGCATATTCACGAGGGTCCTCTAAGCAAAACCCCTACTCTATTTTTAGATAGTGAGGTAAAAGTTGCATTCCCTTTATTTGGCTCACATGTTTGCATGCCCACCCAAATCACTCCCAAACACCTGGAAATGGGGAGCTCTAAGTTCAGCTATCTATTTTGCAATGTCTATGGAGAGCACCAGTTTCCTTCTCTCTCCTCGCTCCTGCACAATGCTTTCCCCACTAGTTTCCACTCCGTGCGTGCCTATCCTGCTCCGCTTCCACCGCTGTCTTCATCCACGGCGGAGCTGACAGCTGGAGTTGAGAACAAATAGGAAAATAAGCCAATCCCCAAATGAAAAAATAGGGACCTTGATTTGGGTAGTAGTGCGAGTTGAGAACAAATTGGAAAAATAAGCCAATCCCAAAATGAAAAAATAGGGGCCAGATTTTGGATGTGTTTAAAGAGCAATTAACTCCAAGAGAATAGATACCTATCTGGTTTTAACTAGTCTCTAAAATAAAACACACAACAAAACCTAGAGTAAAACCAAGAGACTCTAAAAAATTGTCAAGCTTCATATTTAAACAAGCCACGTCATCATTGGGCCCCACCCTTATTTTTCCTCCAGCCACGATCGCTCTTGTTTCTTCTTTTTTTATTCTCCCTGCCGCCTCGCACAGTCAAACCTACGACCGATCTCTCCCGTTTTTTCGCCTGCCGGGCTGATAGATTTTCTTCCTCGTCGATCTATTATCCTATCTTTTCTTCTGCCGCCGCGCTGATACGATGTCTTTTCCTACGACGTGCACGCGCGCTTACGCCAGACGAAGCTGTGCTAGCAGGGCGATTCAAAAGCGATTTGGGTGAGACTCAACGAGAACGGGCACGACGAATCGGCAAAGGAGACCTGATGTGTGCGCGACGAGGAGACTGACGGCGAGCTGCACGAGCTACCAAAATTTGGAGAGCGCGGCGAGGAAATTTAGAGAGAAAGATAGAGACTTTGTTTTTTTTTTTTTTGACAAGAAGATAGAGACTTTGTTGGACAGCCTTTTTGGCACAACAGAATAACCATAATTTCCTTTACAAAACATTTTAGCCGTTCTGTTGGTGTTGCTGAAGCATCATGGGAGTGCTCTCGCTGATTCGGATTGTTGTGTTATCTCTATACTGCCTATTAAGTAGCCTAAACAAGCTTTCTTCTCTGTTTCTTTGTCCATTGTTTTAATTTCGAAATAAAACATATAGTTTCCATCCATGATACGTTCTACTAGGAAGGGAAACGCACTATACGTCGCGCTGCCTGCGTGAGTGGACATACAGCATCTGTTATTGTCAGCACGAGTGTGCTCGTTTTTTTTTCTCCACAATGGCAACATTTGAGTTGCACTTAAACGTAAGATAGGCTGGTGGATATTTATCATTTCGTTGTTTCATGACGTGACATTTTGAATATACATAAATGATGCATGATATAAAATAAGATTACAAACGTTGCTCATAGTTTCACCCACTCGACATAGCTATTGTAAATATCGGTTTGACTTTGTTATACTGATCAGCATAGAGAAGAGCTTAAGGGCTACGAATATCTACCAATGCAATCTTCATATGCTAAACTACTATTGGCTTGTGCAGAATTTATCCTCGCAGAGGGGCCTTAGAATTACAGGAATATCCATTTGATGATCCAAACAAGCTCATCAATTCTGAAAACATGAATATTAGTTATCAACGGCTGCAACTGCATGGAGAAATACAGACCGAATGAAAATTTGATTGATGGAGGCATCAAGAATGATTGTTTCAATCCAAACAGTTTGGTCAAATATAACGAATGATATTTGAATGGAAAGTACCAACATTTAAACAATGCAAATTTAGAATCAAGGTGACAGGTAATGAAAAATAAAATAATATAATACGTTAAATTGAGCTGAATAGCACTTCAGCTAAAATAAATGGGAAACTAAGATGGAAACCACGGTGACAATGAAAGCGAGGTCCATTAAGCCATGGCTCAATAGACAATAAATCATTCATGCCTCTCTCCCCTCTTCTCTTATCTCTCACTTAGTCTTCTTACTAATACTGGGACTCAAAAAATAGAAATCAGTTTCATTAAAATGTTTGTCAGTGTACTAAAGAGTGAGTGACAAGTGTAACAAATATCTAACAGTATTTGAAACAAGAGATGTACTCAAATAGATCTCCTCCATATTCTGGGTTTCACTGTTTGACAACTCAGATTATTGGAATAACTCAGAATATTGGTTTTAGATGTAAGAAGACAATAATTCCCAAGACTATTTTAGCCACCTTTCTTCATTTGTTTATGACATTTTATTACTCTAGAGGAATTATAAAAATTTAGTACCATGAAAAAAAATAATAAATAAGTGTTAACATGTTCAGAGATCATAATGGATCAAATGTTATTTTATGTGTTGACAAATATTGTGGCTTTAAGAGCACCCAAGGAATTTACTCCCACCACCCCTTCCCGAAACTCATCATGTCAAATTAATTTATTAAACCATATGAGCTGAAGCATTCAAGATTGATTTACCATTGACATGTTGTAGTGTCTAATAGGTCAAATAATGTCTTTTGGAGACTTCCATTCCAAGCAATCACTTATCCATTGCCTTTTTACTCGGTACAATCAGCAGTTTCAGTAGCTTAAAAGAGAAGGATATGGATCCGCTAGGGAAACAGAGTCTTTGAGAGTCAGTCAGTTGTCGCCCCACTACTCCTGATGGGGGATTTATTATACTTCACCTTGTCGGATAGTCAAACTTCTAAACTTTTTATAATTCTCTATCGGTCACGTTGTTGAACCACACTACAAGGAAAAAGGAGTACTACAGCATAACAACATTCAGGATAACTCGTGAATGTGGCGTGGCTGCACGCAGCCATCGCTTTTATTATTTCAAAGTCCATGGTATACAATAAAGAATAACCTCGTATAGCAACACTCATATATATATATATATTGGCTTGGTAGTTGGCAAACATAGCTTCTTCCTTGGGATATTTTTTCTCCTCTCTTAGTTGTAGATTTTACAGAGAACTACTAACTTTTATGTGTGTGTGCATGCCTTTTTTTTTTCTTATGCTTCAAGTTTTATCATAGTTAACAACTCTAACTCTTTTATACCTTTTTTGCATCATTATTTTTTTTTTAAAATACCTTTTGCATGCTATGCCTTTATGCACGCAAAAGAGAGTTCGATGCCATGTCATTCACCTTGGGCATATGCAATTCACAGGGCAAGGCTACACTTCATACCTGTAGCATGAATCAATTATATTTGCCTTGGCACACATCCAATATGTAGTTACGTGCATTCTTCTCCTCTTATGAATTACTTACTGAGCAAATAAAACGAAAAGAGAAAGAAGTGCCACTCCTCCAGGTAATGGATCTTATTTGGTGCTCAAATGTAGTACATCCATGGAAAGGATGAAGTCTCGTCGATGATCTTCTCAATCCCTAAGCCTCTTACATATGAATCTGAAAGCATCTAAATGCATTCACATTGGTGATGCACCATATCCAAATGGATTTTTTTTTACTTGTGCAGCAGTAACCATTCACAGTGCTTTGGCTTCATGCAATGTATCTCTTGCTAACTGATGAGGGAAATTTACCTCTCATGCATGCAACTCCATGTCTAGTCGATTCCAAAAAGGGCGCTGTTAGCCCATGTCGAGAGACAAGTGCTTTCGGAACGGTCCAGCCGCATTTGGATTGGTCAGCTTTCACACGGTTGCTGTCGTCAGAAGCTATGTCATTCAGTAATTTTTCATTTCGTTTCAGTTTTTAAAACTCATCAGAAAATGACACAAGTAGCCTGGTAGGGACTGTCAAAAAGTGAGTGTTTACGAATGACTTTTCAGTCAAATCTCATGGAAAAGTTGCATAAGAGAGCAATAAAGGTAATAAAGCATGACACTACCATAAGTACAAGAATTTATTTGGACATGATGTGATAATCTGATTTATTTTTTAGGCAAATAATTAATCTGATTTATTTGGGGCAGGAACAGCCAGCAACTGACTAATGGCTGCCTCTAGTGGGCTGGACCATGTCTCTTTAGTGGGCTGACTCAAACCGGTCTAGTATTCAAATTAACTTATTTTTTTGGATACTAGCTGGCACTGATAGAAGTGTCTACCTCTATGATGGCTCACTCTTATCACTGTAGAGACCAAATTCGTCGCAACTGCAGTTTTGTAACAAATTTACTATAAAATTGAATTCGTAAAAAATAAAGTGTCATATTTGTTCATCCATCATGAATCTTTCGACTTCATCATAAACCTAGTTTCATATGTGACAAAACACGTCATTGAACTACGTGCTGTCTAGCCTTGTTGCTTGGAGCTCTGCGGTGACCCCGTCTCCCTCCCTACGGCAAAGCACTCGAAGTTGGGCACGCATGTCGCATCGCTCAGACAGTCGTCACCATTCCTTCCTCCGATAGACTTCTCCCCCTGATGTGCATCCGCTTGAAAAGTTTTTGTGTCCTTGTGCAGCCCTTCACTGGAATGCCATAATTGCCATCATTGCTGCTGCAGTGCGCCAACCCTTGCCTGGCGCATTCGCCTTGGAGCCCCGGAGCGCCGGTGGGGGATGTCGACCTCCCTAGACTGGCCCTGTCCCGCCACGGCCTCGCTATCGCCGCCGGCATAGATCGCATGCACACCATGGCCTGGCCAGGCCAGGCCTTGGCCGAATGTACTGTGCCCACCCTCTCTATGGGCCCGGGTGTGGCCAGATCTGATTGACCCACTAGTTTTTCTTTTTTCCAGCAATTTGTTTTCATCTAAAGAACAATTCAAGCTTCAAGACTCGGCAAAAAATAAAATAAAGGGAATAAAAATACAAACTAAAATGTTTTGAACTCCTCCAAGTATATAGAATTTTATAGAAATGATAGGGATAATTGCATAAACCATCTCATAAGTCACTTAGAGTTTGAGATTCCCACTCATAAGCCCTTTTTTTTTTGTAAATCCCCACCCCGCACTGTATTTGTTGCCAAGACCACCCCGCTTGACTCATGCTTAATTGATTTCATATATTTTTATTAATATAAATTCAAATAAAGCTAAATTAAATAAGTTTAACATTATTAAATACTTTTAATGAGTCTAATTCATCTTATTTTTATAAAACATGTATCCAAATCTTAAACTTTGTAGGACACCGTTCAAACTCTGGTTCGCATTTTTGCTACACATCTTACTAAAAAACATATGAGGATCATACTTTAAAAAATTTATGTGCATGATAAGGACATTATTGGCTGCTTTAAGTAAATAATATCATGTTGAATCAATTAAACATGTGTAAATTGGGGTGATTTATGCAACAAAACTGAGTAGCTAGGTGGGGATTTGTAACAAAATGAGCGTATGGGTGAGAATTCCAAACTTCTATTGACATATGAGGTGGTTTCTATAATTAACCCAACATGATAACACCCTTTGCATGCAAGTATTTCTGTCTGAGCAAATAATAATAAGAAAAAAATGCAAATGAATTCACAATTATTTCTCAGAGTATGAAAAAATCCTTCAGAAATTACATGCATGTGCACTTTTTTTTTCATTTCCATGCATCCCATAAAATGTCATATTTAATTTCCTAGTATTTTACTGTAGTTACCATTCTTGTCTTTGCATTGTATAAATTAATAACAATTATGGGTGCACATTCTAGTTATGAAACTTGGTGTACAAATCCTATATAATGTTCCCTGCAACTTATGAATTCCTCGTGAATTTATGTCTTCCAGAACCATGTTAAATAATTGCAAATGAGATATATCCAACTAGTTAATTTATGCTTGCATCTTTTATTTCCAGAGGCATATTGCAATGTTCTATGTAATTTTAAAACTTGATCTAAATTATTTAGCTACTGGTCATGATACACATTTTGCTTAGTATTTAAATTGCTAAGTCATTGTACCGTTCTTCTTGTCAAAACTCACTTAGCGTTATTTGTGAGTCAATGAGAGAAATACATAAAATAACTTAACTCATTTTCTCTTTAATATGCCGAGCATTTCATCACATGTATCATATCATGTCATGCATTTGACAGGACGCTCCATGAATCCTCTTTGACCCTTCCTTGCATTGCTATCCATCTCTAGGAAACAATGACGGGAACATGGCAGTGTAGATCATTCCGGTAGAGACCGGAGCTGAGCTTAACTCTCTCGTGGGTAGTAACAATGATCAGAGCAAAGACAAGCCCCGGTGCACTCCTATGTTTCAAAGTTTTTCATTTGTATCACATGTATGTGTGTCATGTATTGTGCATTACGTATAGGATATGAATGAAACCGTAATTGTATGTAGGTAACTTAAATCCTATTTGTGGGATACTTGCTTTACGGGTATTCTCATATAAGATTAAGTCAGTAGCCGACCGGGTACTTCATCAACAAGGAAGCCGACTGACTCGGTTTGGAGCACAAGGCATTTAGAGATAGACGTTTTATGTAAATCCTTGTGGAGTACGACTAGAACTCTTCATGTACCCCCCTGCCGACCGGATATATAAGGCGGCAGGGAACCCCCTATCGAGAAAAAGATAGACAACACGCGAGACACAAGTTTCACAACATCAATACAATATACAGAACATAGGACGTAGGATTTTTACTCTCATCGAGAGGGCCCGAACCTGTATAACTCGTTGTCTTGTGTTACCATCATAGTTCTTAGTCTCAACGTAGCCCTATATATTTACTGCCGATCTTAAGCTTTGAAAGTTGGCATACCAGGTAGGGGACAAGGCTCGCCAGGATTCTCCGTCGACTATGATGGCCAAAATTCCCAACATTCAGTACTCACCGGACTTCAAGATCTCCTATGGATCGCTCGACTTCACGGTCGGCGACAACGGAGCCCTAGGTTAGGAAAACCACAGATCTGACTCGACCGCAACCATCTCCATGGCGCGATCACCGAGTTCGTCTGACATGATCCCCGCATTGGTTCCACTCGGATCTGAGGAAGAAGGCCCTTCCTTCGGGAATGATTCAAAATCGGATCAGTCCTTTGATGAGGACTCGGTCGGATCCGCTTACCCATATTCCCATACTGTCAACATGGTGGATATAGCAGATCCTGCGGATGGAGACCAAGACGGTGAACAAGAAGGTAACCCCATTGATGGCCATCCGAATCAATTAGTCGAAGGAGGTCAACAGGAGGAGAACCCTCCGGTTGATGACTTATCGGTCGGTCACCGCCATCGACCAAGAGGGTCGCGCGGTTCACGCAACGCACACCGACTGGATCTCGGTCTAGAACTCGAAGTGGATGGCATCAAGGTCTACCACACTCCTCAGAATAACATCACCGGGGCCAAAACTTTGCTCGACACTCTAATGGTTGATGCGAATTATCAGACCCCTACGATGCAGAAGGCGGTGGCTATGCTTAAGGCTACTGCGGCTCAAGAGGCCGCAAAATCTCAGTCGGTCACAAGTTCTAGTCACGCATCTTCACGAGGTCGACATAGGCGTGAAGATCTAAGAAATTCTCTCAGTGTCCGTGATGGATGAGATACCATCAATTCTCACTATGAAGAACGCACTCGGTACAATCGACGCTATAAGGAAGAACGCCGTGATTGGAGACCGGGTGACCGACGGGACAACTGATGACAGGACTATCAAGATCCTCCTCCAAGAGACAACCGCGACGACCATCATCGACGTGACGATCGGGATCGGCGTGATAACGATGATAATGACCATCGGCGATGTTGTCATGACGATGATGTTGGTCCGTGACACGGCCGCCATCCAACTCCGTCTCCAGACCGGCATAGGCGGTCGCCGACGCCTATCGACGACGAGATCGATGGCATCAAAGCTTACATCCCTAGGCTTCGCATAGCTCGATGGCCAAAAGGATTCAAGTCGGTCCCCATCAAAAAATACGATGGTCAGACCAACCCCCAAGAGTGGTTGCAGCTCTACAGCACGGCGATTCGGTCAGCTGGAGGTGATTCCTACGTAATGGCTAATTACCTTCCGGTCTGCCTAGATCCAGCCGTTCGAATATGGCTCACATCTCTTCCAGAGGAGTCAATCACGTCTTGGGGAGACCTCAACAAGAAGCTCATAAAAAGCTTCCAAGCTACCTGCAATCGACCAGGCAACCACTTCGACCTCACTCGGATCAAGTAGAAGACCGATGAACCTCTTCATGACTACATCAAGTGATTTTGCGCTAAGAAGACTGAGATCCCCAATGTCCCGGACCAATAAATTATTGTTGCTTTCCAAGGAGGGATCCGCAGCGATGATTTGGTTCGAGAGATTAGTCGGAGGAATCATGACCTCAAGCTGACCATTCAAGAGTGCTTCAAGATTGCTGACAAGTTCGCATCTGGTGAGTCGGCATTAGATGACATTCGGGGAAAAGGCAAGGAGAAGCGGTCGGACAAGCCTGAGTCCTCCAAGAAGGACAAGAAGAGGAAGTCTGACAACATGGTTCACATAGTGGACCGACTTTAAAAGAACCCTCAAACAAACCAACCGTCCAGGGACGAGCTGCTGAGTGGCCCGTGCCTTTGGCACCCCAAGGGAAACCACAAAGCGAAGGATTGCTATCGACTGAAGGGTTTTGCAACAGCTGCGCTCAAGGTGGCTAAAGATCCCCCGAGGTGCAATAGCAAAGACAAGACCAAGGACGATGGTGACAAGGATGATTCAGGAGAGTTCCAGGAGCCCCGCAAGGAAGTCAACTTCATCTTCGGTGGCCCAGATACCTATGTGTCCAAGCACAAGCAAAAGCTAGAACTTTGGGAGATCAACTCGGTGGAACCGGCTGTGCCTCAATTCATGAGGTGGTTTGAGATGCCAATCACCTTTGATCTGTTGGATCATCTCAAGCATATATCGAAGCCGGGTCGATACCCGCTGGTGCTTGCTGCCACGATGAAGGAGGTAAAGTTCAATAAAGTACTCATTGATGGAGGAAGCAGTTTGGACTTAATCTTCACCAAGACTCTTAAAGAGCTCCGTCTGTCAGTCAATGACCTCCAGCCGAGTTCTTCAACTTTCCACGAGACTGTACCTAGCAAGACTTCAATTCTTAATGGACAAATTAGATTGCCGGTCACCTTTGGTACCCGTGAGAACTTCAAGACTGAGCGCATTCTCTTCGAGGTGGCAGATTTTGACTCGACATATCATGCCATCATCGGTTGACTGGCGATGGCTAAATTCATGGCTGTCTCACATTATCCATATCTCACCCTCAAGATGCCAGGCCCGAACGAAATAATCTCCCTCCACTCTGATCTTTGGAATTCTTTCGATCACGATGTGCAGAGTTGTAAGATGGCCAATAAATAGTTGATAATGTCCGACCAGAAGGAGATCTAGAAGGCAGTCGGCATGGAGGAACAGACTAGAGCGGCGGTTCTACCAAAAAAGCCTACCAAAGACGAGATTCAGACCGATGACATCCAAACCAAGGAAATCATGCTCGATCCTAAGGACCCCGATAAGGTAACTTATGCTGGGGCTAACCTCGATGAGAAATAGGAACTTGCGCTCACTCTTTTCCTCCAGGAAAATAGGGACATCTTTGCATGGAAGCCATCTGACATGCCGGGAGTTCCTAGGGAAAAGATTGAGCATGAGTTAAGGGTACCTTTTGGGGCTACCCCCGTTCGGCAGAGGCTTAGAAGATTCGCACAAGACCGCAAGGACGCCATGAAGAAGGAGATAGTTAGACTATTAGATGCTAAGTTTATAAAGGAGGTGTATCATCCCGACTGGTTACCAAATCTAGTCCTTGTACCCAAGAAGAATAAAGAGTGAAGGATGTGTGTTGATTATACCGATCTCAACAAGGTATGTCCTAAAGACCCCTTCGCTCTTCCTCGTATTGATCAGATTGTAGACTCAACAGCCAGGTGTGAGCTCTTAAGCTTTCTGGATGCCTATTCAGGCTATCACCAGATCCCACTGAAGGTCGAAGATCAGATTAAAACTTCCTTTATAACACCCTTTGGCACCTATTGCTATATCACAATGCCTTTCGATCTGAAGAACGTTGGCGCGACTTACCAACGGGGTATTCAATGCTGCCTCGCTACTCAGATCGGTCAGAACGCAGAAGCGTATGTTGATGACATTGTTGTCAAGACTCGAAACGTCGAGGAACTTATTTCTGACCTGGCAAAAACCTTTGATAATTTGAGGCATTATTCAATGAAGTTGAATCCTAAGAAGTATGTTTTTGGGGTTCCTTTGGGAAAGCTACTCGGTTACATCGTACCGAAACGAGGTATAGAGGCCAACCCGGATAAAATCAACGTGATCCTTGATATAGGGCCACCTAATTCTCAAAGGGACGTTCAGAAGCTGACCGGATGCATGGCATCCCTGAGTTGCTTTATTTCTCGACTGGGGGTTAGAGGGTTACCACTTTTCCGACTGCTTAAAAAGCAGGAGAACTTCGTTTGGACCGAAGAGGCGCAGTCGGCATTGGACAAGTTGATGGTTTACCTCAGCAGCATTCCAGTATTGGTGCCTCCGTAGCCAGGAGAAAAACTTCAACTTTACATTTCAGCCACAACTCAGGTTATGAGTACTATTTTAACAGTCGACCAAGAAGAAGAGGGACATATACAAAAAGTACAACACCCGGTCTATTTTTTGAGTGAGGTCCTTGGTGCCTCTAAGGCAAGGTATCAACAGATCTTGAAGTTGTTGTATGCATTGTTGATCACCTCTAGGAAGTTGAAGCATTATTTTCAAGCTCATCCAATCGAAGTCCAGACTTCCTTTGCACTCGGCACAGTGCTACACAATCGAGAAGCTGAAGGAAAAATTGTCAAGTGAGCAGTCAAACTTGGTCAATATACCATTACGTTCGCGTCTCGGTCGGATATAAAGGTACAAGCGTTAGCTGATTTTGTTGCTGAGTGGACAGAGATTCAAAATCCACCTACTGCACAAGATGTCGAGTATTGGAAAATGTACTTTGATGGATCTCTTCAATTACAAGGAGCTGGTGCAGGAGTCGTGTTGGTCTCACCCACTGGAGAGAAGCTTTGATATGTCCTTCAGATGATGTTTCACGTGTCCAATAATGCTACAGAGTATGAAGGCCTTCTACATGGTCTGCGCATTGCCGCGTCACTCGGCATCAAGCGCCTTGACGTCTTTGGTGACTCGGCTTTGATCATTAATCAGGTCACTAAGGATTAGAACTGTGTGGATGACAATATGAGTGCTTACTGTCAAGAAGTAAGGAAGCTCGAAGACAAATTCGATGGATTAAAGTTCACGCATGTTCTTCGAGACAATAACCAAGCGGCCGATGAATTGGCCGAGTTGGGATCATCCCGGTTTACGGTCCCGCCAGGTGTTTTCTTACACACTCTGGATTCCCCCACGATTTCTCCTCAGTTGGATGTACTAATGAGTGTTGTCATTGATCTTGTTGGTGATGACAATATGGAGACCGATTGACGTGACCCACTCATACAATATTTGAATAAGGGAATGCTGCCTTTGGATTCTAATGAGTAAAGGAGGTTAGAGACCCGATGTCGAGGATATCTGTTGGTGGGAGACCAACTCTATAAAAGAGGAGGTTCAAACATCTTGATGAGATGCATCTCAATACTAGAAGGCCAAAAGTTGGTTGAAGAAATTCATTCCAGGATATGTGGCAATCATGCGGCTTCCAAGACTTTGGTCGACAAAGCTTTCCAGCAAGGGTTTTATTGGCCCACGGCGGTCGAAGACGCACACCAAGTCATTCGGAAGTGTGAAGGTTGTCAACTCTTCGCTCAACAAACGCATGTGCCTTCACAGCAACTTCATATGATACCTTTGACTTGGCCCTTTGCTATCTGGGGGCTTGATATTGTCGGTCCTTTCAAGAAAGCGCCAGGTGGGTTCACTTATCTGTTCATTGCTATTGATAAATTCACCAAGTGGATCAAAGCAAAACCGGTCAGCAAGATAACATTGAAGAAGGCAATTGAGTTTGTCAAGGATATCTTCCCTCGGTTTGGGGTTCCTCATGATATCATCACCAATAATGGCACTCAATTCACGTCAGTGGAGCTCCGTGACTTTGCCAATGAGATGGGAATAAAAATCCACTTTGTATCAGTGGCTTATCCTCAAAGCAATGGGCAGGTCAAACGGGCCAATGGTATGATTCTTCAAGGATTGAAACCGTGGATATTCGACAGACATAAGCCCTATGCCGGTCGGTGGGTCAAAGAATTGCCTTTAGTTCTTTGGGGGCTTTGCACAAACACCAGTCGGGCAACTGGTCAGTCACCTTTCTCATTGGTCTACGGCTCAGAGGCTATGCTGCCGACCGAGGTCAGTCTTGTTTTGGCACGGGTTCAGGCGTATGATGAACAACTTTCTGAAGAGAGTCGAGAGATTAATTTGATTGCAGTAGAGGAGTTGCGTGATCGCGCTCTGTTTTGGTCGGAACTTTACCAGCAAGGCTCGCGTCGATATTATGATAAAAATGTACGTAATCTCCACTTCCAAGTTAGAGATTTAGTGCTTCGCTGAGTGCAGTCAACGAAGAACCAGCATAAGTTTTCTCTAGCATAAGTTTTCTCCAAAGAGGGAAGGACCATATGTGGTGAAGGAAGTCACTCGCCCGGGGGCTTCCCGACTGATGTACGAAGACGGCGATGATATACCAAATTCTTGCAAC
Organism: Eleusine coracana subsp. coracana; assembly: GCA_032690845.1. Classification (NCBI taxonomy): domain Eukaryota; kingdom Viridiplantae; phylum Streptophyta; class Magnoliopsida; order Poales; family Poaceae; genus Eleusine; species Eleusine coracana. Next base: position 65,983,836 of record CM064426.1, on the reverse strand, counting down.
ATAAATCAGCTACGTCATTTCTATACTTAGTTATTCTTTTGTATACTTATACATTATTTCTGAATGAAACTTTGGTCTTTTTGATGAAAGATTTTTTGATGATTTTTATTCTACATTGTCTTGATTCCTTAATTTATTTTATTAAACAATTAAGCCAGGGGGCTAGTCATAATGTTCCAGCTCAATCTAACCTCATTTTAGTTTTGGACTATTTTCTGACCGATTTCTTCTCTTTGAATACGGTCTTCACTTTCTTGGTCTAACATCTATACATTATGGTTATATACTTTATACTGCACATCAGACTACCACTACACTAAACCCAGAGCCAAAGTGCGAGAGGTCATATGTCGATTGATCGACTCTTCTTGTTATGCGGTTACGAGTCACAACCTAATATGTTAAGGCAGACCGATACAATTTGAGTTTCTCAATGATAGAAACATACTTATGATATTTTTATCAATCTTTTAAAGCTGTTAAGCATGAAACTAATTTACATATAGGTAACATTGTTTCATTATATAGATATTACCAATGTTCTATAGCATTGCAGGATTTACAGCTCCTTTGAAGGAGAGGAAGAGTCAGCTCATAGCTCAACTTCTAGAGTTGCTGGAGGAGTAGGCACGGTTGGATTGATCTCTATGTTGTCGACCAAGGCCCGGGAAGTCTCCAACATGGAAACCAAGAGTAGCTGGCATTGGTCGTCGGTCAAGTCTGGGTTGAAGCTCTCCTTGATCTTGTCCAATGGCAGAGTAGGAGACCAAGATTGGCAAATCGCCATAACCTGACTCACGGCCTCGGTCGCCACTCATCGAGTGTTATAAGCGATAGCTTCTGATGCATGCTTCAGCAAGTACTCCAAGGAGTCGCCAGTCTGCTCCACTCGGTCAGCATGAACATAGTTCATTGCCTTTCGAGCAGCATAAGATAGAGCTACGAGTGATGATTTGTGGTCAGTACGATCAAAAGAGGATTCAAGCAGATGTGAGAAATAATGAAGGGCTTACTGGCAAGTTCACATTTGAAGGATTTGAAGATGCTCTTGGCATCCTCTATCTTGGCGTCAGCCTCCTTCAGCTCCTTTTGCAGCCGAGTGATCTCGCCCTTCTGGTCCTCGACCGACTTAGAGAGGTTTTCCTTCTCAGCATTCAAGGCATCAACAAACCTTTGCTGATTGGAAGTTAACTTCTCTAGGTCGGCAATCTTCTGATCACGAGCTAAAGACAGATATTTGAACTTTTAGTGCTAGAGTGATTAGTTGATTATTTAAACATAGATGGTAAGTGATCTTACCAGCTATATCTGCACGGCCTCGGTCTAAGGCCTTGGTCATCTCTCTTTGGTCGGTCTGCAGCTTATCAATCTCCTTCTATGCTTTGGAGAGCTACTGACCAGTGACTAGCATAATACCAGCAATATGTCAGTCTTAAACTTAAAGACATAAAGACCAAAGAGTTTTAGGGCATACCAAAAGTTTCGGCTTCAAGGTATTCCACCCTAGCCTATTTCCTCTCTACAAGAGCATACATTTTCTGTATACAAAAAGGGGTTAAGCTTAAGGATGAGATTGAGACAAAGTTAAAGCAGGGTATTGAAGTACCTTGCTGGCTTCTCGATGTTGGAACATAATCTCCACGTCCTCCACTTCAGGCCGACCGAGTATATCTACAGACAATGTCGCCTTACCTTTGTCAAGAGGTGAAGGGACGACAGCAGGAGCAGGTTGGGGTGCAGGTGCTGGAATGGAGGCAGGAATTGTCTTATCAGATGGCTTATCCACCTCGGTCAGCGTGTTTGATGACTTGCCAACCGGTTTGGGTAGATCAGTCGGACGAACAGGGGGTCCTGACCGAGTGGCTTCAGACTCTTGCGCACTTTGTGAATCACTCGTCCGACTACTGTCAAAACAAAGATTTAGGAGATTAAGATGTGCTATGACTATTGGCAATAAGAGACAAGGAATATAAGGTTAAAGAATTAATCTGGGAGTCTTCTTAAGCTTGATTCAGCACATCCTCTTCTTCGAAGAAGTTGACTAAGAATCAGTCTCCTTCCTCTTTTGGGAAGATTTACCTACCTTGTCAATCTGTTCCACCACCCCAGCATCACTCTGAGTTTGGCTTGGGGGGCTCCGACTAGCTTGAAGGTCGGTCGGGGGCAGTAGGGGTGGGTTGACCGGCATCAGCAGACATCATTTCTTCATCATCGCCCTGATCCCCAACATATTGTCGTCGGCGCCCAATAGTCTGCTTCACTAGTCGACTGGGGGGGGCAGGGTGACAACGGGTTCGACACGCATGGGTTGAGCACCGGCAGAAGAGCTTGAGCCCCCAGTGTCGTTCTATTGTGGCTTCTCAACATAATCCGGTCCCTCAGTATCGGTCGGAGGGAGCGGAGGATGGGATATATAAGTATCCAGAACCTACGCAAGAATCAAGATATCAAACAGGACATCAAGACAAGAAAATAAGGGATTGCTCAAAGCAGACTGAGGTTTACTCGGGCTCATATAGTGCCCTTGTTATACGCCTTTCAGATCAACGAGTCATTCTGAAGGATATCCCCTTCAAACATTTTTGATAGGCATTTCTTACGAAGTTCACCATTCGGCGGGTCGGGCACCTCCCTGGTTTCGTCATTATTAACATAATTCCACATCAGGTGACTTTGAAGCTTCAGGGGTTGCACTCTACGTACTATGAAGCTTTTAGCGAGGATGATTCCGTCAACGCCTTCAGCTTTCAAGTCGGCTATCTTCTTCAACAGAGTGACCACCTGAGGGTCGGTCGGATCAGGCTTCTCCGTCCATTGCGCCAGGGGGATTGCCTTGGCACCAGTGAAGTCGGCAAGAACAGGGGGAGGGTTGTCACAGTAGAACTACTCATCCTTCTAGTTCTTGTTTCCAGTCTTCAATGGCACATTAATGTAGGCTTCCTTCTTGCGCAACTGGAAGCCAACGCCGCCTATAGCTACTTGATTGTCCTTGGTTGGCAGCGGTCGGAGGACGAACAGATGGTGAAATAGATTGAAGTAGGGAAGAGTACCCAAAAATGCTTCGCACATATGCACGAAGATAGTGATGTGAATAATACAGTTGGGATTGAGGTTGACAAGCTCAATCCCATAAAAGAATAGGAGCCCGCGCAAGAAGCTGCAGTATAGGACTCCAAAACCATGCTTGAAGAACATATAGAACATGACAATCTGTTTATGAATATGGATGGGGCAAGATTCATGGGGTACCTTCTAGTCGATCCGAACTTGTTCTGGAAGGATGTCGTCGACCACCATCTGGTTCATATCAGCTTGGGAGAGGATGCTCTTTGAGAACTCCCGAAGCTGCTCCAGAATGTCGATCTCCAACGAAAAGGATGTGGCGGTGGCAGTGGAAGTTGCTGGAATCGAGGTGGAAACCTTCTTGTGACCCATGGCGATGGTTGTTGTGGGCACGGCGGATCAAATGCTGAACCCTAGTGGGAGCTTGGGGGCTAAGTGCGGCAAGATCTGCGATGGCCAGAAGCGAAGCGCTAACCCTAGCTAGAGAAGCAGAGGCGTCGCTGAGAGCAGAGGAGGCGCGAGGAAGACGAGGAGTTTGTGCGCAAATGCAGTGTGGACTAGAGTCAACCTGATACTGCCCTTTTATACTCCCGCTTTTTGACCTAAGGGTCCCATGGGGCCGGGATGGACCGTATAGTGACGCCACTTTTTAATTAATCAGAAGATTAATTAAGGGCCTTAAACATGTTTAGGGTCTAAAACCTTGAGAAGTAAAACTCGGGGGCTTCTTTGGTGAGAAGCATTTAAAAATGTTTAACCGTATCTATATGATTTGATGATCATATAGCAAAGGACTTGATGGTCATATGGATATAAGTTCAAAGGTTATGGTATTGATTGAAGTCAATAACTAAATTGCCAAAATTGGACTTATGAATAGATAGAGTGACTAATTATTAGGGAAAGGCTATATTATGATTGATGTCATTTGGCTTAATACCATTATATGATTGATGTCATATTGGTTCACATGAATTGAATATGGTAGATATCATAAAATTCAGACCGACCAGTCACTCGGACATAGTGTATATCACTCGGCCTTTTTGATAATCGGTCGGCAAGGTTGAAGCCTTGCAAAGTGAGCCACTGGTTTGATGACCAGAGGTATGTTAGACTCAGACTTGATGGTTTGAGTAAAATACCTACAAAATAATAAGAGCTTATATAATTAGAATCTTACATTATTTGTTAGTCTCTAAATTATACAAGAGTCGGGGGCTATACCTGATCAGGTGCACCTGATCGGTGCACCAGATCTATCAGGAACTTTGATAAAAGGCCTTCCTAATTTATGATCTATATTGAAGATCACTTGGAGAATCAAAGCTCAAAATCAGAAAGCACTCGGGGGCTGCTGTGGGATACTTGCTTTGTGGGTATCCTCATATAAGACTAAGTCGGTAACCGACCGGGTACTTCATCAACAAGGAAGCTGACCGACTCGGTTTGGAGCACAAGACATTTAGAGATAGACTTTCTATGTAAATCCTTGTGGAGTACAACTAGGACTCTTCATGTACCCCCCCCCCCCCTGCCGACCGGATATATAAGGCGGCAGAGAACCCCCTATCAAGAAAAAGATAGACAACACACGAGACACAAGTTTCACAACATCAATACAATACACAGAACACAGGACGTAGGGTTTTTACTCTCATCGAGAGGACCTGAACCTGTATAACTCGGCGTCTTGTGTTACCATCATAGTTCTTAGTCTCGACGTAGCCCTATATATTCACTGTCGATCTCAAGCTTCGACACTATTGGTATTGGTTTAGTGTGTACTGCCATCCGTTAGATTTAGCTAAGCTTAATATCGAGTCATTGGTAGTAAGTATTAGGTAGAACGAAGACTACTCGGTATAGGATGGTTTGAGCATGGTTATGTTTAAGCTTTTTCATGATGATGGATTAATATGAGACCGAACGGGGAAGTGCATGTGTAGGTTGAAATGAAAAGCTTGGACCTTTCCCACCATAGCCCTGATTGTGTCGGTTAAGGACCGTTTCCTATAAACCTGTGACCAAGTTTGAATAGTACCAAGTACGTGCTATTGATATAGGCACTAGCAAACCGACGTAGCTTGATTTCCACAGCAGTTGGACATACCTCCACCTCTCTTTGGGAAAGAACACATGTTCATGGTAGCTTTCGGGTGGATGAATGGAGGCACAATACTTGGACTAACCACAAATACCTGGTATCGCATGGAGGTCATTTACTCGGGAGAGACGAGCCTTAGATTGGTCCTATGGTGTCTCATGAAAGGTTGTCATACTTTACTCCTCGGGAGTGTGCATGTGACATGTATTTGCCTTTCTCCGGTAGAATATAAATCAATTCGAGTCGTCGTCCCTCATGGTTATTGAGTGCCACTTATGAGATCATTGTTATATCATAGTAAAATATGAATGATGATTATTATACTTTCTGTTTTGGTGCTTTAAATAATTGTATTGCAACCTTGTTTGATGTACCTTAGTTGCACAACATTTATCTTTATGCAAGAACCATTAAACTTGGATAAAATATAAAAATAAGGACTAACTTCTAGTGTTTTTTTGCAAGATAATTTCAGCAACCCAGTCAACCTTATGTGTTCTAGATGTCTGCCCTAGCGTGCCCAATTTGTTGTGTAATTCTATTGAGTATTAGTTGCTCAGAGTTTTTTTGTTTGTTTAAGTTTTACGCAGATATTCGACATGCCAACTTCTATGATTGATGTAACAAAATTGTGTGGGATGGTGAGCCCCTGAAAGAGTGGTCCATCGAGTGGGTTCCCTCCTCACCCATTCCTCTCGGGCATGGAGAATGATTCATGGTTATGGGTGGCCATGAAATATATGTATCATCAAGACTTTCACTTATGTTATTGTTTGAACTTGAACTTATACTCTTTTATATATCCTAAATCTAAATCTAAGTTTTAATAACTCACTTTCAACATTACACTCTATGTTTTATATGTTCACTTGTGTGTACTTATTTGCCATGAACGAGTCAAAATTGAAAGGTGGTGCCGGCGAACGATGTCCATAATGATTTGGGTGCGCGATGATCTTATCCTCATCCTCGTCATAGTCATCAGTAGTGAAACCTATAAGAAATCATATTGTATTACAAATATTGTTTGTGTTAAATATAACGGTATACAAATATGACTTGTAATATTGACATTACTTGGGGGCATGTTTGCCAACTGCAAAGACGAACCTACATGCCCAGATGCATGTGTCCAAGTTGCAGTACGTGCAACTCTAAGCAAATTTGTCATATAACGATTTACTATGACTGTGGAGATGAAACTAAAGACAATGTGAAATTAGTTTTTGTTACTTGCACCGGTGTTGTCAGTTTCCTTCTTGTATATAGGTGGGCAGCACAGATGGACATCGTGTTATACCTGCCGAACTTGATGAGTGTTGAATGACATCCATATCTGTGGTGCACAAGGACACACAAAAGATCAACATGGAAATGTCAATGGCTAAGTCATAGATCCTGTTAATCGCCGAGGAAAACTCGTGTGTAGTAAGCTGTATGTCCTTCATCATGCGTTGTAGCACGATCTAGACTCCACAACGACGTGTCATGCAAGGTCATTCTCCAAAAGTTAATTAGTTCAATTTAATTCAGAAATGTATTGAATATTACTACTTTTTTGATAAAAAATATTAAACTTAAGTCTTACCGCTAATGTGGAGTTTTGGTCCCTATATATGTGCGGGATAGGTGTCGGCAAAGGAAGGAGTATGCCTCTGTTACGCCATAGGACTCTATGTGGTCCTTATCTGTGTCCGAGGTAGGTACCACCTGGTACTCTGTGAAAGACTATGGTGTGAAGGGGCCCCTTCCCCTTCGGCAGCCCCGGGCCCTTCCACGACGTCGGCGCCCGACGGTCCGCCCCTGGCAGAGCAGGCGCCTGTCGAGGACTGGGCAGCCCTCTCCAGACCCAGAGGCCATCCGCACTCACGCCCGCCACACACCCAGAGCTTCTTGGACCGCTCCGCAGTCCTGGCTGCCGAGGAGGAGCGCCTCCGGCTTGCCTTGGTAGCGCAAGCCACCAACAGCGCCGACGATATCCCCACGGTTGATGCCCATCAAGCTGTGCGGGGCATTGAAGGACTACACTCCACGGATTTCTCCATCAAGCCTTTTTTTCCCTGAGAACTTCCTCCTCACCTTCTATTCTCAGGCAGCCCGAGATCGTGCCCTCGCTGCTGGCTGCATCCCGGTCAATGGCACTTTCCTAGTGCTCCGACCATGGACGCCCCTGGCACATGCTGAGATGTCGACGCTGTTCTTCAAGCTCAGCGTTGAACTCGAGGGAATCCCACCTCACGTGTGGAGTCTCGACACCGCCCGCTAGATTCTCGGCGATTCATGCTGGATTGAGCATCTAGACCCGACGACGGAGAACAAGACTGACTTCTCCAGGTTCAAGCTTACCGCGTGGACGGACAACCTAGACAAGATCGCGAAGACCCATGACCTTCGTGTGGCGGAGCCGGAGCCAACCATCAACCATGCCAGCGCTAGCATGGCGCTTATCTTCGACAACCTCCCGCCCTACCTCTGGCAGAAGAACGTGCTAACCTACCCGGTGATCGTTCACCTGCGTAGTGTCGCCGACTGCAGGCCGCGCGACTCCTCGACCTCCGGTGCCTCCTCGCCCTCTTCAGATGGTGACAGCGGCCCAAGTGGCAACCCCGACCGCTTCTACAGCTTCCGCACAAGTGGGAGTCCACGTCTCCACGGCTTCACTTGCAAACGTGGTGTCGTCGACGGCGAACAACCACGGCCGGATCAGCCGGATGCTAGCGGCGGTGGTGGCCCTGCCGCCCAGGCAACCATGGCGGGACCCACCCTCACGTGCCCCCCCAACATTCTGAAGCAGCCACAACCCTCTGTTTGCCAGCAGAAAGCAGCTGCCCCTCCCTTTCCAAAAGTGGCTAACGACAAGGAGCCCCCTCGGTCAAAAGCAGGTTCTGTCCACCACCCTTCCTTGGACCAGGCCGCTACATGCCAACGTGTGGAATCAGCCCTGCCCCAACCCGTGAATCAGCTGTCTGCCCTGGAATTCGCTGGACTGGCCTCTCCCTCGCCTCCACTTGGGCCTATGACCGTTGAAGCTATGCCTTTCGAAGACCAGCTACCTACCCGGGACCATTGCATGCCTTCTGCGGACCCAATGGTCCCTGAATCCTTTCAAATCTGCTCGCAGCAGGAGGAAGGAAAAGGCGCAAAAGCGCTGGCACCCACAGCAGTAGGGCAGCTTTCGGAGAGCCAGGACGCCCTTGCCGCAGAAGTTGGTGTGTCTAGCGCAGACCTCGGGGAAACGACGGTCCGACAGCAAGTGCATGCGCCAAGCCAAGAAGAGGAACCGCAAGATTCCTTGCCCGGCCCCGCTCAACCAGAGCCTTCGCCGCTGACGCCCGCACCCACGTCGGCGGTTGATCACGACTTGTCCGCAAGTTTGAACCTCGCTCCATCTCCGGCTTTTGTGGATCGCTTGCACAAGTTTGTTGACATGGTCCAGGGCCCGTCAGCTCTACGATCACACTCGCACCCACGCCAACTCCACGGCGTGCACCGAGACCACCCCCCAGGGTCACCAAGGACGCTCAACATCCCACACCGGGGATGCCCAAGCACAGTAGACGGATTGCGAGCCAGCCTGTCTCCCTTGTGCGCCCAGCTAAATGCGCCGAGGTCGTTGTCATGCGTAAAGTTGGTATCCTGGCAGAGACAGCACCGGTCACTGAAGCAGCACGGAAGGCGTATGAAGAGTTCTTTGATTCTGAGTTGTGTGGAAAGAATTTCGAAGCCGTAAAGGAGCTTTTCCCTTCGCTGTCGAGTGCTGCTCTCGTGCAGGGATAGACAGCCTCTTGACAACTGTATCGATTGTTTAGTTTTAATGGATAACACGACCTTTTCTCTTTTCTCGTGGAACGCGCGCGGACTCAACTCGAGAGCCCGACGCGATGCCGTTCGCACCTTTGTTGATGACTGTGGAGCAGCCCTTATCTGCATCCAGGAAACCAAGCTTGACGATGTCACGCCTCAAACCGTGATGACCATGCTTGGGCCCTAGTTTCAAGATTTCGAGTTCCTACCCGCTTCGCACGCGAGAGGTGGCATCCTGATTGCTTGCCGTCGCTCCGTGGCCACCCTCTCCGACGTGCTGCTTGGGACCTTCTCAGTCACAGTCAAGGTAAACCCTGCCTCGGGTGCGGATCCCTGGTGGCTAACTTCGGTTTACGGCCCCCAACCTGATGATCACAAGGCCCTCTTCCTTGAGGAGTTGCAAGCAATCAGAGACGTGTGTAGTGGCCCATGGGCAATAGCGGGGGACTTCAACATGATCCTAGACGAATCAGACAAAAACAACGCTCGGGTCAACAGAAGGAACATCCAACACTTTCGCCACGTTGTGGAGGACCTCGAGCTTAAAGACATGCATCTCCATGGGCGCCTCTTCACCTGGAGTAACGAAAGGGAGCAACCGATGCTGGTCAAGCTTGATCGTGTCCTCATATACTTTGAGTGGGAGGAGCTCTTTCCCTTCTGCTATCTGCAGGCGCTCTCCACGGACTCTGCAGACCACTGTCCATTGCTATTACAGTCCAACGGCAACATCAAAGCCAAGCCCCGCTTCCACTTTGAGATCTTTTGGCCAAAGTTTGACGACTACCTGGAAGCGGTCGAACGGAGCTGGAAATGCGACCACAACATCACCAATCTGTTTAGGCGCCTGGACTGCCTACTACGCAACACGGCCAAAGGGTTGCAAAGCTGGTCCACCAAGAAAATAGGGAACATTAAACTGCAACTACTTCTGACTAGAGAAATAGTCTTCCGACTGGACAAGGCACAGGATCGTCGCACGCTCTCGCAAGAGGAGGCCCAACTAAGGAAGCAACTGAAAGGACTCTCCCTTGGTCTAGCTTCACTCGAACGCACCATTGCGCGTCAAAGATCGCGGATCCGGCAGCTTAGCGATGGAGATGCAAACGCAAAGTTCTTCCACGCCCAAGCTGCTTTTCGAAGACGAAAAAACCACATAGCCGCCTTGTCCCATGAAGGGCAAACGGCTTACTCACACGATGAGAAGGCGGCCTATCTCCATGAATACTACGAGTCCATCCTCGGTCACGAGCCGGAGCGCAATAATACACTCATCCTGTCGGAACTGGGCATCACTCCTTAGGAGCTACCCGGTCTGGACGTGCCTTTCTCCGAAGATGAGGTTTGGGCAGTGATTAAAGCGTTACCTGCTGACAAGGCTCCTGGGCCAGACGGCTTCACGGCGGCCTTCTATCAATCGCCATGGCCCATCATCAAGCCAGACATCATGCGAGCCTTCAACGCCTTCTTTGCTGAGGATAGATGCCAGTTCCACTGCATCAACAGCGCGCTAATCACGCTGCTCCCCAAGAACTTAGCGGCCAATACGCCCAAAGATTTCAGGCCCATAAGCCTAATCCACAGCTTCCCAAAGCTAGGCGCAAAAATACTAGCGAATCGATTGGCACCTTTCCTGCCGAGGCTGGTCTCGCATAGCCAAAGCGCCTTCATCAAGGGCCGATACATCCTCGACAACTTCAAATATGTGCACTATGCAGCCAAAATGCTACGAGTGACAAAAATCCCAAAAGTCCTCTTGAAACTAGACATCTCTAAGGCCTTTGATACAGTGGCTTGGCAATTTCTCTTGGAAGTCCTACAAGCTTGGGGATTCAGTGCTCGTTGGCGCAACTGGATAGCGCTTCTACTCTCCACTGCAACCACCAGAATCCTGCTGAACGGATGCCCCGGCGATCAAGTGATCCATCGACGAGGACTCCGACAGGGAGACCCTCTCTCACCGATGCTCTTCATCATGGTAATGGATGTACTCGACCGATTGTTTGCCCGAGCTGAGCAATGTGATCTCCTAGCGCTGCTTGGCCACCCTTCCATCCGGCAACGTTGCAGCATGTATGCCGACGACGTAATCCTATTTGCGGCACCCCAAGTGCAGGAATTTCAGGTGCTTGTACAGGTACTCAACCTATTTGGATCGGCCTCTGGACTCTGCACGAACATTGACAAATACTCCATCACGCCAATCTTTGGAGCGGAAGATGAACTCTTGGCTCTGCAGCAGATTATGCCTTGTTGGGTCACACCTTTCCCGATTAAGTACCTAGGCCTGCCTCTGTCTACAAAGAAGATCCCGAAAGCGCACCTCCAACCATTGGTCGATAAAGTCGCAGCCAAGCTGCCGCTTTGGCAAGGTCCTTTGATGCCGCGAAGTAGCCGGCTGGTGCTCATCAAGTCTGTGTTGGCTTCCTTGCCCATCTATGCACTCATGGCTGAGAAGCTGCCGCCGTGGGTAATAGAGGAGATTAACTCCATCTACAGGCGCTTTTTCTGGGCGGGAGGAGATACTGATATCAGAGGCAAGTGCATGGTTAACTGGACATTGGTTTGCAGCCCCAAAGAGTTTGGCGGCCTTGGAGTTCTAGACTTCAAGCTGGCAGGATTTGCGCTGCGCGTAATATGGCTGTGGATGCAACGCACCGCCGAGGACCTCGCGTGGTCTGAACTAAAGCTGGCTTCGGAATCGGAAATTCAGGCTTTCTTCGATGTCTCGGTCGTGGTCATGGTCGGGAAGGGCACCAGGACCCTTTTCTGGATGGACAGATGGATCGATGGAAAATCAATCAGTGAGATAGCGCCGGCTGTTAATGAAGCGGTAACAAAACGCGCCAGGAAATCACGGACTGTGGCATCCGCCATGCAAAACCGCCAATGGATCACGGACATCTCGGGGCCGAGGACCGTTCAGCTGATCACAGAATTCATCCACCTTCGGAATCGAATGGCAAACGTCTCGCTCAATGAAGAGGAAGACCGATTCATCTGGCGCTGGACGGCTGACGGCGAATACTCATCCCACTCTGCATACATGATGATGCATAGAGGAAAGATGGAACTGCAAGGAGCCCAGCGTATTTGGAACGCCTGGGCCCCTTTACGTGTGCAGATCTTTGCCTGGCTCGCAACTCTTCGGCGCATCTGGACAGCGGACAGGCGCCAGCGGCACAACTTGGACGCGCGGGAGACCTGCTCCTTGTGTGATCAACAGCCGGAAACCTGTGACCACATCCTGGTGGCCTGCTCCTTCACTAAAGCCGTGTGGTGGGAAGTTTCACAATGGGCTCGATGTGCTTGCTCCTTCAACCACCTAGTCTCTTTGCAGGATTGGTGGGAACACCAGATCGTCATACAACGTACTGACAGGCGAAAAGGATTCAACACCCTCTTCTTGCTAGTCATCTGGACGATCTGGAAGGAACGCAATGCAAGGCTTTTTCAAGGCGAATTTAGTTCCATAGGTCACATAGTCTCGCAAATCAAACGCGACGCCGAGTTATGGGTACGGGCAGGCGCGAAAGACCTTGGTCGTTTGTTTAGTGAGTAGTCCACTTTGTATCTTTGAAGGTTGAGTTCATGGTCATTACGACCGTTGTGTTGCTAGCGACTTATCACTAGCGTTGTAAACTTGTGCTATTTTGGCACCTTCTTTTTAATACAATGATACGCAGCTCTCCTACGTATTCGAGAAAAAAAAAAGTGAAGGATCTGGTCTCCTGAATAGTCCCCACGAGAATTGTCATCCACTGCTTGACCCATGGCGCCATGTGCGTCAACCAAATAGTCCTCACCGCCTGACCTTCACTATAAACCTACATAAGTTATACGAACATGAACATCATGCATAGAAACTTGTAATGTTATTGTACAATGAGTGAATGAACTTATGAGTGAGCTGTCGGCATAACAACACATGTGATGTCAAAAGGGGAAGTTCTCGTGAAGATTGAACTATCACATCACCTGATGAGGTGAGTAGTAATTGACAAACACATCAAACACGAGAGCTCTACGTGTTAGCCAGTCTCTTGTGCGCAACGTGGAGAGTCAATTTGGTGCTCCATCTGCCACTGCCTCTACGTTATTGTTGACACCGGGATTTTGACCAGGGCCCAGTAGACAACGGCGTGGAGTCCGAATCGGCTGAGTCAAGGAAGGAGAACAGCCGAAAGCCTACGAAGTGGACCCATTAGGGTCTATTTTGTTTTTTGTTATTATTTTCCTTATAGATAGTTTCTGTTTAGAAATAAAATCTAGTCGGTTTAGTTGTTTGGAAACTGAAGAGTCATGACCAACTCAGGTCAGAATCCCTTACACGGGGCTATAAATATATAATAGGACTTGTATAGAAAAAATAACACACATTCAATACAACTCGGCGTATCACCACCGTGTTTTTCCTTTTCGAGACTTGGCAACCATCAACACACCCCAACAACGCACTTGGCAAAAGCATGAAAACACTTGGCAAACACTTTGCCGAGAATGTAACACTCGGCAAAGAGCACACTGTGACCAAAAGATGGCAAAGTGCTCTTTGTTGAGTGCTTTTTATTGAACACTTGACAAAGAGTTTGCCGAGTGCCTCGGCGACACCAAGCGAATTTTGATGGTTGTGTAACGGTAATGTCCATACTTTGCCGAGTGTCAGGCTCTAGACACTCGGCAAAGTGACCAAGCGTTGCTGAGTGTCTTGTCCTACTGCTTTAGACACTCGGCAAAATATGGTCCATTTGCCGAGTGCCACCCTTCTAACACTTGGCAAAAAAGGTTCCTTTATCGGAGTATCATGCCCGGGACACTTGGTAAAGTGACCCTCCAGAACTATGCTTTTTGTTTCGGCCACATAATCCAATACACATCATCATAAGCAGTTTAAATTAATAACAATATGCATCCCAGACAGTTTATTTGTATAAATTCATAATAATAATTCAAATTAACATCATAAATTATTTAACAACACATAAGTTCACAAATAACCATCACAAGTACTTTCATAGTATCAAAATCTATAAAATAAGCATCCCATGTAGTTCAACAACACTTAGCAAACAGTTGACGGCCACCAGTCAACAACGCCGGTCAGCTCACGTGACGGTCACGTGGACCTCTTTGCCGAGTGTGCCGCCTCTGCCGAGTGTTGCTGTCATGTTTGTCGGGTGTTTTCCCGGTGGCACTCGGAAAAGGCTGTAGTTTGCCGAGCGTCCTATGTTTGTCGAGTGTGTTCCGGTGAACACTCGGCAAATGAGCTGTGCTGTTTGCCGAGTGCCCGACATATTACACTCGGCAACAACCCGTTTTCCATAGTGGTTGTCATCTTCTTCTTCTTCTTTTGTCTCTGTTATTATCTGTTTGTTCCAATTAGAGCAAGCCTTATTAGAGATGCACCACTGACTGTAGGGCGCTGTTCACCACGAGTTGACCATACCAGTTGCGAAACCATTGAGCCATCGTATAGCTACGAAGTACTGTTCACCTATGGCTTCGGGAAGGCATGCCGGTTTAATCAACCCGTAGATGAACAACCCTAGTAGGCAACGAATTCGTGGCCTTCAGTTATAGATGTTGCAGCACCAGCACGAGACACTGTTGGAGGCGCAGCAGCCGAACCACCCGCTGCAGTTTGTTACTGGCTGCTTAGCCATGAACAGCTTCCAGAATATAGAGATTAGGATAGCCAGAGAGCCTGCAATAGTGGACAGACGCCATGCTAGCCCAGACGAAGACCGAGAAGGAGCGCCGCCAGTGGCGAGAATGTATGCATCTTTGTCATTGTCCTCGCCCCAAGAGATAACTTGGCCGCCAATACCGCCGCCGGTGCAGGGCAGAGGGGTGCTCTCGGAGCACATGATGTTGGAGATCAGGGCAGAGGCGTAGCGTCCACTACTCATTGGCGTCTCCACGGCCGCCCACACGTTGAAGCCGTACACATACAAATACCTGCACGCATATGCTTTATTAGACACTCAGCAGTTGTGGCAGACTATAGATACACAGGACACAGGAGCTGCGTGGTATATATGTACCTCCCTTTCAACGACGGATCTGCGGAACCTCGGTATACCAAACCGCCAATAATGGATGGCTTAGTGTTGCTACCGGGTACAGGAGAGCCGTAGCCAACTATGAGGAACGTGGCGTTGTCCGGAGAGCCGCTGCAATTTCCACCCTTTGATATCAAATATATACTCTCAACCTGTTGCTGCAGTTTACATCATGCAAGTTCAGACGTAACTATATATAGAACAATACAAATGAGACTAAAGAATTTTTTCCATGTATAGTAATAGATTGAAAGAGAAAGATACCTCGTTTACGTTTGCACAGTAGATGTACGAAGGACTCTCAGAATCGAAGTTGCATCCCCTGGGGTCGTTGAGACCCGTGGCGAAGATCTCAGCCTCAATCTCCGCTGTCAAAGAGCCAGAGCGGTTGGTGCGGTTGTTGGCTCCTCCGCTTTGTCCTAAAAGAAATGGGGTGAGAAAATTAAATTACT
The DNA here is from genome assembly GCA_032690845.1 of Eleusine coracana subsp. coracana. Taxonomy (NCBI): domain Eukaryota; kingdom Viridiplantae; phylum Streptophyta; class Magnoliopsida; order Poales; family Poaceae; genus Eleusine; species Eleusine coracana. The sequence goes on along the minus strand of CM064426.1, from coordinate 65,968,348 downwards.
ACTCCCTCCATTATAAAATGAACTAGAGTTGTTGTCCTTACGACAACAATTTTATAACGGAGGAAGTAGTTATTTTTTCAAGAACATAGGAATTAGTTGTGTAAAGAAGAAAATCATGATCGACTTGATCAAAACAACAATCGAGTTTGTGGTCGAGGTGTTTACCAGATATGCTATCTATTTGGAACCTGATAATTTTTCTAAGACATGAGATGTTCTTAGCAAAATCAAAGTGGCGCTCTTCGATTTCACCGTTCCCGATGATGAGGTAGAGGAATCCATCACTAGGATGGAATAGTATTTGGCTGCCATGTTGCTGCGGGTAGGTATAGGATGTGTACTGTTGGGGCAAACCCATAGTGAAGATCCTCCTGACCTCCGATGGATTAGCACGAGTGACCTAAAATAAAGCAGGTCCATGAAAAGAAAACTAGTAAATTAGTATTCCTGATCTTGTTAAGTGAAATAACTATACCTAAGCGATCGTCAGTGAATAAACATATATATACTACTCTAAGAGATAGAATAAGACAACCTTTAATTTCCATAACTGTAAGCACTCAAGTAAGCACCATGAGGAACTATAAAAAGTATTATTAAATCAAGGGGACTACATATAACTTAGCCTCGAATTAAGAAATAGAGGATAGCAAGCGGTACCGTGGAGTCGGCCGAGAACTCGGCAACAACAAGCTGATACTGAAACGGGCTGGAACCATTTCCTGACGCAGCCGACCTGATACAGGTCGGCGACGTGCTGCTATCGCAGTTGTAGGAGACAAAGAACCGGCCGTTTGTTGCGAACTCCGGGTGGAAAGCGACCCCCATCAGCCTCACAACCTGATCTGTGAGGTCAAGGAAAGGGATGGCACGCAGGATGGCTCCGGTTCCGGTGGCCGGAACAGACGCCAGCGAGATCTTGCCGTCCGGTGTTGACACGAAGACTCTGCCGGAGCCGTCCGGGTGAGAAGCCATGCTGAAGTAGGCGGTCGCGCTGATCCTCTCAAGGCACATAGCATCATCTTGCTCCGGCGAGATGCACTGGGGAGGAATTGACGATGATGGCTTGGGATCCGTCGAGACGGGCGTGTTGAAGGGGCTAGTAGAGGGCAGGCATGTCTGCAAGCATTGAGAAGAAGATAATTAGTAGTATAGAGTTCACGCAGTAGGTAGATGTGTAGATGCAGTCTCGGTCATCGTTTAATGTTGATGTAGATGCACGCCTTTCGTTCTTCTATTTTAATAGGTAAGGTTTGAAAAGCAATATAATGGAACACCGTCTGGTGAGTCAGTGCGCTCATAGAGAGAGAAAATCTATGACACCACGGTTCGTTCGTTATTGATCGAGCTGAGAAAAAACAAAAAACAAAACGTAAGAAAATGTACCGCGCAAAGGGTGTCCTTGACGATGGCCGCGCACACGGCATCGACCACGTCCATGCCCTCGAACTACTCCCGCAGCATCTCGTCGGTGGCGGCGTCGCAGCAGCTGATGCCGCTGATCATGTCGCAGAAGTTCAGCGTTGATGTCCCCAGCATCACCGGCGCCCCTGTGTGACGAACAGGACTTTGTATATGTGAATTGTGAAAAGATCATGCGGAACGACGCGTCTACTTATTAAAATCTGGCAGTTCGACCAAACTGCAAAAGGCAAACCAGCAGCCATCCGCAAAGTTGCGGATGAACAGCAACCCGGTGTGATCTACAGTAACTCATTATTGTTCATTGATTAGCTGCCGGTTTCATCAGCACCGGTTTGACATGATGAAAACCGGCTATACTCGAATTGTACTTACGCGAGCCGGCGCACACCGGAGATTCCGAAAATGAGGAGGCATGAGGCAATAAACACGAGAGACCGATTATGAGGAGAAGAACAGACGAGGAGGACATGGTCATCGTCCAACAATTCGCTGTGATTGGTCGCTTTGGTGCAGCTGCATGCGGGGAGCTCCGTCCTTTTATAGAGTCAAGTGCTCCCGTATCGGAATCTTCGGCACCGCGCGCACCATCGGCCGTTGGATCGAAGAGGGTCCCACCTAAGCGACTTGTGCCTGTCTCCCTCTCTGTCCTGATCAGTATATTGTTTATTTCCACCAAGTCGACAAGTCGTCATCGGTTGTTTCCGCGGGTGCGGGGTTAGCACACCAAATGTATACACGTATCACTCCGGCACGGAGTTGGCACGGCTTCCACTGCATTCAATGCGTCGCCATAGTTTATATATATATATATATATATAATGTACAACCTGCGAAGCGCACGTCAATAGATTTACTTTTTTTAACTAAAACCTATCAGAAACCTCGAGACCGTCCACCATCGGCCGTTGGATTGGCGAAGTGAACGTGAGCAAATGTTTTCGGGAAGGACGGTCAGGATTGGTTACAATTTTACGAGTGGGAAAGGAAAGGATGCGTTGAGTATGCCTGCCAGTCAAAATTGTACAAGGAAAAGTCTACACGTACCAATTTTGTTTTCTTGTACGAAGCCTGTAGGAAGGCATCTCAATGAACGTGACCTGAGCCGTCGCCATCTTTGTCCTAATCAGCTGCCAGTCGACCACATCTGCTGATTTGCCATTATTCCCGATGCATAGACTCGCGATTATCGAGAACCTCCAAGACCGAGTACTCCCAGTGCCGTGCCTGCCTCACGACCGATTCCCCCAGGTCTGTCCGCCCCTCTTCTTCGCCTCGTCAGATGTATTCACCGAGGATGTGCAAATGCTTGTTCCTTGCCTCCTCTTCAGGTATTTCCTGTCCCAGCAGGCGGGAAGCCTGCATCCATGAGGTCAATTCTTATCCAACACACGACACTTGTACCTATGGAAATTCTGCCTAATTCTCAGGCTTCTTGTGTTCTCAAGTAGCAGTCCTTCCTAAGCGCCTCCAGTTAATTCATGGGAAGCTGCAAATTGCATACTCATGCATGGCCTCGCGAAAAGCTTTCACCGGCCCGTTCAGTGGAGATTATTGTTTCAGATTTTGATCCAGATCACAGCAACAAATGTATGTTTGTTTCTTGGTAGTAAACATTACAATAACCACAGTTGGCACAGAGCGCGCTGGCCAGATATTTATGACTCCATAAGAGAGACATCGACCGACACAAACAACCAAACAAGTGTCGTCCAAACTCGATGCCATATTTAGCCAACAGGAAGTGCAACAGAACGTGTGACTCCAAATTACAGAAAGAAATTAGACAATATCCAGAATAGAACACAAAACAATTATGAACCTCCAAACTATCACACCAATTGCTACCGGTGAATGCCAGCGTGTTGCCACACATCAGAGCAGCAATGAGCGGCAAAAAACGTGACTCTCTCTCTCTCTCTCTCTCTCTCTCTCTCTCCTAGTCAGCTTAAGTGGGACCAGCTGTAATATGAGTTGCTATTATCTACTCGCGCTTGGCGGAATCACCGATGACTTGTCAAGAATTACGCAATGTACAACAATAGTTTTATATAAAAATTAAAAGTTTAATGCGCATGATGTACAACCTGCGACTGTGACATCGAAAATATTCTCTGCACGAGTCAACTAATTTATCTCTACATGACTGCCTACATTCGTTTACGCCTCTGCATCTTTCTTGATCTGAGCTTTTTCCTGATGTGCAGGTGCTTGTTCCTCGCAGGATAATTATTATTTTTTCCATCCTCTCGGATGGCCACCTCCCCCATTTGTAATCCACCAAGATCTAGCACGCTCATTTGCCACAGGGACCCCCAAAATTGCTCTCGCTTACCACTATTTGGTCTTTTGGGCAAGCAGTTTGATTTGAACACTACAAGACATTTTCCCAACAGTTTGCCTACAAATCATTTCATTACCATTGTTGAAAGGCAGGCTATAAGAAGCGAGTCCTAACCAAGGATGTACAGCTCCTGCCTTGGCCAAATGGCCAACAGTTTCTAGGTATTTGATAAAGTGTCTACAAAAACAGTAGGAAATGACCTTCTGCGCCCATGAAGCCGGACTCAGTCTGGTCACACCAAAAATAAGACCATACGAGGTAGTACAAATGTTGCAAACAGTGGCGGAGCCAGCCATGAACCAAACGGGGGGGAGGGGGGGGGGGGGGTGGCATCAACGCTACTAATGCCATGTCAAGCCGTCAAGCGAACTTGCACGACTGTTAGCAACGGTCACGAAGGGGAATAGAACCAGCAGTAATATGTGCTGCTTTTATTATAGCTGAGGCTTCCCTGTGCCGGTCTTGTGTGCCCTCACACGTGGAGGCCATCCAGATGCATTCCACGCTAGAGACCAGGCCCACTATTACTTTTTGTTTTGCCAAAATCCAGGACTAACTGTGCCATTAGTTCACTTCGGGATGGCATCCCACATCGATGCACACGAGTACACCAGTATGGCTGGATGGAGTTGCTTGAAGACACAGAGTGACGGAGATTCGTCAGTGATGGCAAGAAGATTCCGGAGCCGGGCGCGATGGCCCAGTCGTGGATGGAAGAGGTCATCGAACATGAGGGCGTTGAATTAAGGGATGCCAATCTCAGCGACAATTGACAACTCATGGACGAGGCGGAGTTCGAATAGATGTTTCGTCTCCAATCATGAGAATCTCATGGACATGGATCGACTAGAAATATTCAGTGCCGTTGAATTCATGGTTGGAGATGGCTCCTAACATGCCATGATGACCTGAGTTTTCTTCAAGTCCTGTACTGACGCATGATACACAAATTGACTAGGCATGACTTCACGATCCACCACCATGACCTTGAATTCGGCCAATGAACACCAGAATCGAGATAACTTACGGTCTAAACTGAACTTCTGGCTGCTTGAATCAGGGATCCGAGCTCAATCTTGCCGCCGTCCAGGTACAGATTAGGGCCATCAAAATTGAGATGTTCACAACCCCAATCGAGTTTGTCTATCGATCAATCCTTTGTGACACCCAAATCAAGATCCCATGAGCAGAACTGAGAACCGGACTGAGGCGGAGGAAGAGAAAATAACGGAGAGAATTGGGCCCGGTCTGTGGCGTGGAGATGCATCCGGATGGCTTCCACGTGTGAGGGCACACGGATGGGCACACAAGACCGGCACAGGAAGTCGCAGCCTATTATTTATTCCTGCTTGGCGGAATCACCAGTGACTTCGTCGGAATGCCGCAATGCATCACAATAGTTTTATATAAAAACTAGCAAAATACTTATGCGTTGTCACGAATCTTTGTTAAAAAAAATTATAGTTAAAAATTTTTTTAATTATAAAAGGTTTTTAATTAATTAATTTTTTGGCTTGAGCATTTGCTCTATTTTTATTTTGCTTTACCTTTTTAGTTTTAAAAATAATATTCATTATAATAATTTTGGAGTGAGTTATTATTGAAATTCTTGTTATTAGTTTCCATCCAAAATATGATATCAAAACAATAGATGATTAATTATTGTTAGTATAAAATATCGAATTAAAATCGGAGTCTAATTTAACAAAAATTAGAAAATGGTTCAAAAAGATTCAAACTGATTGATGAATCATTGTAGGATACAAACTGAATACAACAACATTACGGATACATCTGGACACAAAAAAATGATCTAGACAACCTCACCTCAATTAATAAGTTATAGAGATTAAGCCAATATCAAACTAAAATAGATCAATTACATAAAATATTTGTTGGAAATTTAGAAACTGAGAATCGGTTCTTCTTTTATTTGATCTGATCACAATCGAAAACCTTGATCTGATTGCAATCGGAAAACCGTAGAAAAAATAGAAACACCGAGTCATTTTTGATTCACCAGACACGGCTTCGAAGCCGTATAGTTTGTAGCGGACACGGCTTCAAAATTGACTGTAGAATATCCATCGGCTCGATATATATCTATGCCTACCATCGGATATTGTCGCATAATAATGCATCAGATAGATGATGATAAGAACATGGATCCACAAAACTTTGTTGCATGGAATTCTTATGTGTTTTCACAGGTGGATCATAGTAATTATGTTCATCAATTTGATGCATTTTTATTTGACGTTAATCTTGTCAAAGAGAGAGATTTTGCTGCTGTTTGTACTATTCCAATAAAGATGGTATTTATAGGAGGTCTAAATCGGATTGGTGCGGACTATGGCTAGTCACGTGAGATTTCATTAATTATCTACTAAGTAATAGGATTCATCAAACTGCCACATTATTTTATTATTCAATCCAGAAGAGAGCACTTGTTTTATTTTTATTTGATGAGTCCTGTAGTGTTAGTTTGGTCGAGGCTAACATGGCTTAATGCCGATTCCAACTTAGATTCGTTAAACAGCCAGAATAAACCAGCAGAGGTGGGCGAACGACACCATTTTAATTAATATATACAACAACGTTACGGACACATCTAAATAAAAAAATGATCTAAGACAATCTCACATTAATTAATAAGTTGTAGAGATTAAAAATTTACTACACTTAATATATAACCTACGACTGCGACATAAAAAATACTATTCTCTGCACGAGTCAACTAATGTATCTCTACAGCGCTGCCTAGATTCGTTTACACCTCTGCATCTTCCTTGATGATCTGCGCTTTTCAGGATGTGCAAGTGCTTGTTCCTCGCAGGATAATTAACTTTTTTTTTCCATCCTCTGGGATGGCCACCTACCGTTTGTAATCCACCAAGATGTAGCGCGCTCATTTGCCACAGGGACTCCAAAATTGCTCTCGCTTACCACTATTTGGTCTTTTGGGCAGCCGCGTGGCATTTTCTTTTTTATCTATTGATCTTGACTACAGCTAGTTCCAACGTTGCAAGAAATTTGAACGGCAAGAGTGCCCTTGAGCTGGTTTACGTACCTGGAACAATCCTTGTATCCGATTGTGTTTTTGATGGCCGGCTATGTGTTGATCATTAGGTGCATTCTTGATATTTCACCTCGATCTTCTTGGCGTAAGATAGACCTCCAAGAAACAATACTACAGGTATATTGATATTATGATCTACAACTGAAGCAGCCTCACATATTGATATTCTGATCTACAACTGAAGCAGCCTCACACGTCCATCACTTGATTATTCTTGATCTGATACTTGTAAAACCAGGTCGATAATCAAAGGTGTCTCAGTACGTCAATTAGGATGGCCGATGGGGGAGAGGAGAAGCGGCCGGTGTACCTCCCTGATATCCCTTACGGGAGACAAATAATGAGACGACGGCTGACAGGGGAGGATGGAAGGTGCTTGGTTTACGTATATAACCTAGATTTTGTTATACAAAGATCAAGGGTCAGATTTAGTTCCTAAATTTTTCAAGTATTGATTAAAGGCTGGATATTTTGTTTTTTTTTAGGAATTTCTAGCCTATTTCTCTTTTTTTCTAGACACCCATGTGGGAGAGTCATCTCCTTTTATTATTAAATAGATGTGGTAATTTCGTGAGTTTAAGAGAGAACATGATACCTCTTTTTTCTGTTCAAATAAGATAAGAAGATAATAGATAGATATTTGTTAAGTACTAACAAAAAGAATATAATAATGGACCTGCACGGCGCACACACTATTGTTGATTGTTGAGAGTTGGCCAGGATTTGCAAGGTTCTGTGGCTACGTCCTGGCTGTAACGAGTTGCACCAGCAAAATTGTGAAGCATTTTGCCTTCTGAGGCCAGGCATGCATGCACACCATGGCATTCACGAGCTTTTTTTGCAGGGACGGTTTCTTCTTTCTTGCTTGAGCCGTTTGCACGAACCCCTGGTCTCTAGAGCTGGTGGGTGGCTAGTGGTTCCAAGGGGTGACGCGTTAAACGCGTGGAAAGAACGCAACAAGATAATCTTCCAAGGCCTAGTCAAGAAGAGAATAGAAAGAAACTGTCTTCACGCGGCATTCCTGGCGCACTATATAAAAACTGGTCTTTAGTGACACTTCTCAACTGTTATTCCGCGTCACTAATATGAACTCAACACATTAGTGACGCATTTTGATCTAGACATGTCACTACTGTGTGAGTTATTAGTGACGCGTTTCAATCAAGACGCGTCACCAATGTCGGAAACATTAGTGACGCTTCACCGTAAGACGCGTCACTAATGATAAAATTAAGAAGAAAACAATATATATGTTCAGTTCAAAAGAAGAAAGGAAGGCTAATTTGTGAAAGCTGAAATGCTAATTTGTGTTGGCAGAAAAGAAGGCAGAGAAAGGCACCATGTTAATACTGCTTTACATAGAAAACATATACTCCCTCCGGTCTGTTTTTGTTGCCGTTTCCGACAACTTTGACAAAATTAAGGAATACGTGAAAAGACGATTTTGCCCCTATCCTCCCGTACTGGTCTCTCTTCCGCCGATCCTGGTCCACCACTCCTCTCCTGCCGCCGCCTCGCCTCCACACGTCGCAGCCGCCTCCGCCCTGCCTCCCCTCGTCGGTGACACCTTCGCATCGCTTCCCCACGCACCGACGCACCGATCTAGATCGCTCCACCTCGCCCCGCTCCTCTCCCCACCTCACCCCACTCCTCTCCACACCTGGATCTGCCGTCGATGGACGCCGCTTCCCCACGTTGCCATGACCTCCGCCCCGCCTCCCCTCGTTGGTGCCACCTCCGCCCCGCCTCCCCTCGTCGGTGCCGCCTCCGCCCCGCCTCCCCTCGTCGACACCTCCTCCGTCCCGCCTCCCCTTGTCAACAGCGCGTCGCACCGGGCCGGAGCCACATCTGCGACCTGCCTCTCCATGTTGACGTCGGCTCTGCCCCGTTGCTCTGCCTCTCCGACCCACCTTCCCACCTCAACATCGCCTCTGCAGCCCACAAGTCCATCCCTTTCAGCCTTCTTTAAAACGTTCTTTTGGGAGATCTGATTCAACTGCCAGTGGAGGGTCTCCGAAGGAGCGGATTGGTGAGTCTCTCTCCTTGCTGATCCCCTTGTTCCCATGTCCAGTTTGATCAATGAATATTGTGAACCTCATTTGCCTTTTGTATTTGTGTTCCAGTGCCACCGTCCTAGAAAACTACGACAACTTCCTTGAGAGTTGACCGATTTGTACGTCCATTTACCTGAAAGTTGTCCAAGAGCTTCTTGGTAAAACTAGATCAGTACAAAACTTCTGGATGGATCATATCAAAACTCATTGTTATGTTACATTTGGCTGTCCATCTATTTTCTGAACCTATTTTGATGTTCACCATGGCTTGCTGTGGCTTCCAGCAGCATGGAGGCGAGCTTCAGGAAGCAGCAATGGCGAGATGTTCTTTTTTGTTTCGCTTCTGTGCGACAACGAGGAAGAAGACTTCGTGTCTCACTTACAGGTGGGCCAGGTTGTTTCTCCAAGACATATTACTATGCACACACCATTTGCTACACATGAAACAATTTGGTCCATGTTAATATAGTATATTGCTACACCTACAAGTGAACATCATGTTTATATATTATATTTAATGGCAGAATCTTTGTCGAAGCTTGAGATCGGCAGTAAATATATAGGGCTATGTCGAAACTAAGAACTACGATGGTAACACAAGACGTCGAGTTATATAAGTTCGGGCCCTCTCGATGAAAGTAAAAACCCTACGTCCTATGTTCTGTGTATTGTATCGATGTTATGAAACTTGTGTCGTGTGCTTGTCGCGTGGTGTGCTTGACTTGTCCCTCGATGGGGGGTACCCTGCCGCCTTATATATCCGGTTGACAGGGGGTACATGAAGAGTCCTATTCATAATCCATAAGGATTTATATAGAAAGTCTATCACTAAATGCCTTGTGCTCCAAGCCGAGTTGGTCGACTTACTTATTGATGAAGTATCCGATCAGCTACCGACTTAGTCTTGTCTGAGGATACCCATAGAGCAAGTATCCCATAGCAGCCCCCGAGTACTTCCTGATTTTGAGCTTTGATTCTCAGAGTGATCTTCAATATTGATCATAAATTAGGAAGACCTCTTTATTGAAGTTCCTGATAGATCTGGTGCACTGGTGATCTGGTGCACCGGTCAGGTGCACCTGATCAGGTGTAGCCCCCGACTCTTGTATAATTTGGAGACTAACAAATAATACAAGAGTCTAATTATATTAGCTCTTATTATTTTGTATATATTTTACTCAAACTATTCAGTCTGAGTTTAACAGACCTCTGGTTATCAAACCAGTAAGCCAACTTGCAAGGCTTCAACCTTGCCGACTGATTATTAAAAAGGCCGAGTGATATACAATATGTCCGAGTGACTGGTCGGTCTGAGTTTTATGATATCAATCATATTCAATTTATGTGAACCAGTATAACATCAATCATATAATGGTATTAAGCTAAATGACATCAATCATAACATAGTTTTTCCCTACTAATTGGTCACTCTATCTTTTAATAAGTCCAATATTGGTAATTTAGTTATTGATTTCAATCAATCCCATAACATTTGAACTTATATCCGTATGACCATCAAGTCCTTTGCTATATGATCATTATATCATATAGATACGGTTAAACCTTTTTTTTAAATGCTTCTCATCAAAGAAGCCCCGGAGTTTTACTTCTCAAGGTTTTAGACCCTAAATATATTTAAGGCCCTTAATTAATCTTCTGATTAATCAAAAAATTACGTCACTGTATGGCCCATCCCGGCCCATGGGACCCTTAAGTCAAAAAGCAGGAGTATAAAAAGGCAGCATCAGGTTGACTCTCAGTCCACGCCGCATTTGCGCATGAACTCCTCGTCTTCCTCGCACATCCTCTGCTCTCAACGACGCATCTGCTTCTCTGGCTAGGGTTAGCGCTTCGCTTCCGGCCGTCATAGATCTCGCCGCACTTAGCCCCCAAGCTTCTGCTAGGGTTCAACACTTGATCCGCCGCGTCCAAAATAACAGTCATCATGGGTCACAAGAAGGTTTCCACCTCGATTCCAGCAACTTCCACTGCCGCTGTCGTGTCCTCTTCGTCGGAGATCGATATTCCAGAGCAGCTTTGGGAGTTCTCAAAGAGCAACCTCTCCCAAGCTGATATGAACCAGATGGTGGTCGACGGCATCCTTCCAGAGCAAGTTCAGATCGACTGGAAGGTACCCCGTGAATCTTGCCCCATCCCCATTCATAAATAGATCGTTGTGTTCTGCTCGTTCTTCGAGCACGATTATGGAGTTCCCTGCTGCAGCTTCTTGCGCGGGCTCCTATTCTTTTATGGGATTGAGCTTGTCAACCTCAATCCCAACTCTATTCTTCGCATCACCATCTTCGTGCATATGTGCGAAGCATTTTTGGGCACTCTCCCCTACTTCAATCTATTTCGTCATTTGTTCGTCCTTCAACCGCTGCCAACCAAGGACAATCAAGTAGCTATAGGCGGCGTCGGCATCCAGTTACACAAGAAGGAAGCCTACATCAATGTGCCGTTGAAGACTGGGAACAAGAACTGGAAGTATGAGTGGTTCTACTATGACAATCCTCCCCCTGTTCTTGCCGACTTCACTGGTATCGAGGCAATTCCTCTGGCGCAATGGATGGAGAAGCTTGGTCCAACCAACCCTCAGGTGGTCGCTCTGTTGAAGAAGATAGCTAACTTGAAGACTGAAGGTGTTGACAGAATCACCATCGCTAAAAGCTTCATAGTATGCAGAGTGCAGCCCCTGAAGCTTCAAAGCCACCCAGCGTGGAACTATGTTTATGATGACGAAACCAGGGAGGTGCCCGACCTGCTGAATAGTGAACTTCGTCAGAAACGCCTATCGAAGATGTTTGAAGGGGATATCCTTCAGGATCACTCGTTAATCAAAAAGGCGTATAACAAGGGCACTATACGAGCTCGAGTAAGCCACAGTCTACTTTGAGCAATCTCTTATTTTCTTTTCTTGATGTCCTGCTTGATATCTTGACTCTTGCGCAGGTTCTGGATACTTATGTATCCCATCCTCTGCTCCCTCCGACCGATACCGATGGACCGGATTATGTTGAGAAGCCGTAGCAGACCGGCCCTGGAGGCTCAAGCTCTTCTGCCGATGCTCAACCTGATCGTGTTGATCCAGTTGTCACCCTGCCTCCCCCCAGTCGACTAGTGAAGCAGACTGTCGGGCGCCGACGGCAATATATTGGGGATCAGGGTGATGATGAAGAAATGCCATCTGTTGTTGCCGGCCAACCCACCCCTACTCCCTCTGATCGACCGTCAAGCCAGTCGGAGCCCCCAAGCCAAACTTAGAGTGATGCTCGGGTGGTGGAACAGATCGACAAGGCTAGCGAATCTTCCCAGAAGAGGAAGGAGACTGATTCTCAATCGACTTCTTCGAAGAAGAGGATGTGCCGAATCAAGCTTAAGAAGGCCCCCAGGTTAATTCTTTAACCTTATACTCCTTGTCTTCTATTGACATTCATAACATATTTTAATCTCCTCCATCTTCGTTTTGACAGTAGTCGGACGAGCGATTCTCAGAACGCTCAAGGGTTCGAAGCCACTCGGTCAGGACCCCCTGTTCGTTCGGCTGATCTGCCCAAACCGGTCGGCAAATCATCAAACATGCCGATCGAGGTGGATAAGCCATCCGATAAGACAATTCCTACCTCCATTCCAGCACCTGAACCCCAACCTACTCCAGCCGTCGTCCCTTCACCTCTTGACAAAAGGTAAGGCGACATTATCTACAGATACACTCGGTCGGCCTGAAGTGGAGGACGTGGAAATTATGTACCAACATCGAGAAGCTAGCAAGGTACTTCAATACCCCGCTTTAGCTTTGTCTCAATCTCATCCTTAAGCTTAACCCCTTTTGGTATACAGAAAATATATGCTCTTGTAGAGAGGAAATAGGCTAGGGTGGAATATATGTCTGCAGATACACTCGGTCGGCCTGAAGTGGAGGATGTGGAAATATATGTTTGTCTTTAGCTTGTGACCAGAAGATTGCCGACCTGAAGAAATTAACTTCTAATCAACAAAGGTTTGTTAACGCCTTGAATGTTGAGAAGGAAAACCTCTCCAAGTCAGTCAAAGATCAAAAGGCCGAGATCACTCGGCTGCAGAAGGAGCTGAAGGAGGCTGACGCCAAGATAGAGGATGCCAAGAGCGTCTCCAAATCCTTCAAATGTAAACTTACCAGTAAGCCCGTCATTATTTCTCACATCTGTTGAATCCTCTTTTGATCATACTAACCAAAAATCATCACTCGCAGCTCTATCTTACGCTGCTCCTTGGAGTACTTGCTGGAGCATGCATCGGAAGCTATCACTTATAACACTCGGCGAGTGGCGATCAAGGCCGAGAGTCAGGTTCTAGCGATTTGCCAATCTTGGTCAACTGCTCTGCCATAGAGATCAATCCAACCGTGCCTACTGCTCCAGCAACTCTAGAAGTTGAGCTACGAGCTGACTCTTCCTCTCCTTCAAAGGAGCTGTAAATCCTACAATGCTATAGAACATTGGTAATATCTATGTAATGAAACAATGTTACCTGTATATAAATTAGTTTCATGCTTAACAGCTTTAAAAGATTGATAAAAATATCATAAGTATGTTTTTGTCACTGAGAAACTCAAAGTGCATTAGTCTGCCTTAACATATTAGGTTGTGACTCGTAACCGCGTAACAAGCAGAGTCGACAAATCAACACATGACCTCTCGTACTTTGGCTCTAGGTTTAGTGTAGTGCTAGTCTGATGTGCAGTATAAAGTGTATAACCATGATGTATAGACATTAGACCAAAAAAGTGAAGACCGTATTCAAAGAGAAGAAATCGGTCGGAAAATAGTCTAAAACCAAAATGAGGTTAGCCTAAGGTGGGACATTATTACTAGCCCCCTGGCTCGCATGTTTAATAAAATGAATTAAGGAATCGAGATAATATAGAATGAAAATCATCAAAAAATCTTTCATCAAAAAGACCAAAGTTTCATTCAGAAATAATGTATAATTATATAACAGAATAACTAAGTATAGAAACGACGTAGCTGATTTATGTTCCAGGAATTTGGTATATCATCATCGTCTTCGTACATCAATCGGTAAGCCCCCGGGCGAGTGACTTCCTTTACCACATATGGTCCTTCCCACTTTGGAGAAAGCTTATGCTGGTTCTTCGTTGACTGCACTCGGCAAAGCACTAAATCTCCAACTTGGAAGTGGTGATTACGTACGTTTTTATCATAATATCGACCTAAGCCTTGCTGGCAAAGTGTCGACCGAAACAGAGCGCGATCACGCAACTCCTCTTATGCAATCAAATCAATCTTTTGATTCTCCTCAGAAACTTGTTCATCATACGCCTGAACCCATGCCAAAACAAGACTGACCTCGGTCGACAACATAACCTCTGAGCCATAGACCAATGAGAAAGGTGACTGACCAGTAGCCCGATTGGTGTTTGTGCGAAGCCTCCTTAGAGCTGAAGGCAATTCTTTGACCCACCGACCGGCATAACGCTTAAGTCTATCAAATATCCGCGGTTTCAATCCTTGAATAATCATACCATTGGCCCGTTCAACCTGCCCATTGCTTTGAGAATGAGCCACTGATGCAAAGTGGATTTTTATTCCCATCTCAACGACAAAGTCACGGAACTCCACTGACGTGAATTGAGTGCCATTATCGGTGATGATATCATGAGGAATATCAAATCGAGTGAAGATATCCTTGACAAACTCGGTTGCCTTCTTCGATGTTATCTGGCTGACCGGCTTTGCTTTGATCCACTTGGTGAATTTATCAATAGCAACGAACAGATAAGTGAACCCACCTGGCGCTTTCTTGAAAGGACCAACAATATCAAGCACCCAGACAGCAAAGGGCCAAGTCAAAGGTATCATCTGAAGTTGCTGTGAAGGCACATGCATTTGTTGAGCGAAGAATTGACAACCTTCACACTTCTGAACGACCTGGTGTGCGTCTTCGACCATCGTGGGCTAATAAAACCCTTGCCGGAAAGCTTTGCCGACCAAAGTCTTGGAAGCCGCATGATTGCCATATATCCCGGAATGAATTTCTTCTACCAACTTTTGGCCTTCTGGTATTGAGATGCATCTCATCAAGATGTTTGAACCTCCTCTTTTATAGAGTTGGTCTCCCACCAACAGATATCCCCGGCATCGGGTCTCTAACCTCCGTTGCTCAATAGGATCCGAAGATATTGTTCCCTTGTCCAAATATTGGATGAGTCGGTTGCGCCAATCGGTGTCCATGTTGTCATCACCAACAAGATCAGTGACAACACTCATTAATACATCCGATCGAAGAGACATCGTGGGGGGAATCTGGAATGTGTAAGAAAACACCTGGCAGGACAGCAAACCGGGATGATCCCATCTTAGCCAATTCATCTGCCGCTTGGTTATTGTTTCGAAGAACATGCGTGAACTTCAATCCATCGAATTTATCTTCGAGCCTCCTTACTTCTTGATAGTAAGCACTCATATTGTCATCCACACAGTTCCAATCCTTAGTGACCTGATTAATGACCAAAGCCGAGTCACCAAAGACGTCAAGGCGCTTGATGCCGAGTGACGCGGCAATGCACATACCATGTAGAAGGGCTTCATACTCTGTAGCATTATTGGACACGCAAAACATCACCTGAAGGACATATCAAAGCTTCTCTCCAGTGGGTGAGATAAACACGACTCCTGCACCAGCTCCTTGTAATTGAAGAGATCCATCGAAGTACATTTTCCAATACTCGATATCTTGTGCAGTAGGTGGATTTTGAATCTTTGTCCACTCAGCAACGAAATCAGCTAACACTTGTCCCTTTATAGCCGACCGAGGTGCGAACGTAATGGTATATTAACCAAGTTCGACTGCCCACTTGGCAATTTTTCCTTCGGCTTCTCGATTGTGCAGCACTGTGCCGAGTGCGAAGGAGGTCTAGACTTCGATTGGATGAGCTTGAAAATAATGCTTCAACTTCCCGGAGGTGATCAACAATGCATACAACAACTTCAAGATCTGTTGATACCTTGCTTTAGAGGCACCAAGGACCTCACTCACAAAATAGACCGGGTGTTGTACTTTTTGTATATGTCCCTCTTCTTCTCGGTCGACTGTTAAAATAATACTCACAACCTGAGTTGTGGCCGATATGTAAAGTTGAAGTTTTTCTCCTGGCTCTGGAGGTACCAATACTAGAATGCTGCTGAGGTAAACCTTCAACTCATCCAATGCCGATTGCGCCTCTTTGGTCCAGATGAAGTCATCCTGCTTTTTAAGCAGTCAGAAAAGAGGTAACCCTCTAACCCCTAGTCGGGAAATAAAGCGACTCAGGGACGCCATGCATCCGGTCAGCTTCTGAACATCCCTTTGAGAATTAGGTGGCCCCATATCAAGGATCGCCTTGATTTTATCTGGGTTGGCTTCTATACCTCGTTTCGAAACGATGTAGCCGAGTAGCTTTCCTGAAGGAACCCCAAAAACACACTTCTTAGGATTCAACTTCATTGCATAATGTCTCAGATTGTCAAAGGTTTCTGCCAGGTCAGAAATAAGTTCCATGATGTTCCAAGTCTTGACAACGATGTCATCAACATACGCTTCTGCGTTCCGACCGACCTGAGTAGCAAGGCAGCGTTGAATACCCCGTTGGTAAGTCGTGCCAGCGTTCTTCAGACCAAAAGGCATTATGATATGGCAATAGGTGTCGAAGGGTGTTATGAAGGAAGTTTTAATCTGATCTTCAACCTTCGGTGGGATCTGGTGATAGCCTGAATAGGCATCCAGAAAGCTTAAGAGCTCACACCCGGCTATTGAGTCTATAATCTGATCAATACGAGGAAGAGTAAAGGGGTCTTTAGGACAGACCTTGTTGAGATAGGTATAATCAGCAGACATCCTCCATTCTTTATTCTTCTTGGGTGCAAGGACTGGATTTGCTAACCAGTCGGGATGATACACCACCTTTATAAACTTTGCATCTAATAGTCTAACTATCTCCTTCATGGCGTCCTTGCGGTCTTGTGCGAATCTTCTAAGCCTCTGCCGGACGGGGGTAGCCCCAGGAGGTACCCTTAACTGATGCTCAATCTTTTCTCTAGGAACTCCTAGCATGTCAGATGGTTTCCATATAAAGATGTCCCTATTTTCCTGGAGGAAAAGAGTGAGCGCGAGTTCCTATTTCTCGTTGAGGTTGGCCCTAGCATAAGTTACCTTATTGGGGTCCTCAGGATCGAGCAAGATTTCCTTGGTTTGGATGTCATCAGTCTGAATCTTGTCTTTGGTAGGCTTTTTTACTGGAACCGCCGCTCCAGTCTGCTCCTCCATGCTGACTGCCTTCTGGATCTCCTTCTGGTCGGACAGCATCAACTGTTTATTGACCATCTCACAACTCTGTGCATTGCAATCGAAAGAATTCCGAAGATCAGAGTGGAGGGAGATTATTCCGTTCGGGCCTGGCATCTTGAGAGTGAGATATGGATAATGCGGGACAGCCATGAATTTAGCCATCGCCGGTCGACCGATGTTAGCATGATATGCTGAGTCAAAATCTGCCACCTGGAAGAGAATGCGCTCGGTCTTGAAGTTTTCACGGGTACCAAAGGTGACAGGCAGACTGACATGTCCAATAGGAACTGAAGTCTTACCAGGTATAATCCTATGGAAAGGTGAAGAACTCGACTGGAGGTCATTGACTGACAGACCGAGCTCTTTAAGAGTCTTGGTGAAGATTAAGTCCAAACTGCTTCCTCCATCAATGAGTACTTTGTTGAACTTTACCTCCTTCATCGTGCAGCAAGTACCAGTGGGTATCGACCCGGCTTCGGTATATGCTTGGGATGATCCAACCGATCAAAGGTGATCGGAATCTCAGACCACCTCATAATTTGAGGCGCAGCTGGTTCCACCGAGTTGATCTCCCGAAGCTCCAGCTTCTGCTTGCGCGTGGACACATAGGCATCCGGGCCACCGAAGATGAAGTTGACTTCCTTCCGGGGCTCCTGGAACTCTCCTGAATCATCCTTGTGGCCATCGTCCTTGGTCTTGTTTTTGCTATTGCGCCTCAGGGGACCTTTAGCCATCTTGAGCGCAGCTGTTGCAAAACCCTTTAGTCGATAGCAATCCTTCGCTTTGTGGTTTCCCTTTAGGTGCCAAAGGCACAGGCCACACAGCAGCTCATCCATGGACGGTTGGTTTGTTCAAGGGTTCTTCCGAAGTTGGTCCACCGTGTGAACCGCGTTGTCAGACTTCCTCTTCTTGTCCTTCTTGGAGGACTCGGGCTTGTCTGACCGATTCTCCTTGCTTTTTCCCGGATGTCATCGAATGCCGACTCACCAGATGCGAACTTGTCAGCGATCTCGAAGCACTCTTGAGCGGTCAGCTTGACATCATGATTCCTCCGACCAATCTCTCGAACCAAATCATTACTGCGGATCCCTCCTTGGAAGGCAGCAATAATTTGTTGGTCTGGGACATTGGGGATCTCAGTCTTCTTAGTGCAAAATCGTTTGATGTAGTCACGAAGAGGTTCATTGGTCTTCTACTTGATCCGAGTGAGGTCGAAGTGGTTGTCCGGTCGATTGCAGGTAGCTTGGAAGCTTTCTATGAGCTTCTTGTTGAGGTCTCCCCAAGACGTGATTGACTCCTCCGGAAGAGATGTGAACCATATCCGAACGGCTGGATCTAGGCAGATCGGAAGGTAATTAGCCATTACGTAAGAATCACCTCTAGCCGACTGAATCGCCGTGCTGTAGAGCTGCAGCCACTCTCGAGGGTTGGTCTGACCATCGTATTTTTTTATGAGGACTGGCTTGAATCCTTTTGGCCATCGAGCTATGCGAAGCCTAGGGATGTAAGCTTTGATGCCATCGATCTTGTTGTCAGTAGGCCTCGGCGACCGCCTATGCCAGTCTAGAGACGGAGTTGGATGGTGGTCGTGTCGCAGACCAACATCATCATCATGACGACATTGCCGATGGTCATTATCATCGTTATCGCGCCGATCCCGATTGTCATGTTGACGACGGTCATCACGGTTGTCTCTTGGAGGAAGATCTTGATGGTCCCCTCGTTGGTTGTCTTATCGGTCATCCCGTCGGTCATCCGTTCTCCAATCACGGCGTTCTTCCTCATACGTTGGTTCTCCCGAGCGTGCTCTTCATAAGGAGAGTTGCTGGTATCTCGTCCATCACGGATACTGAGAAGAATTTCTTAGATCTTCACACCTATGCCGACCTCGTGAAGATGCATGACTAGAGCTTGTGACCTACTGAGATTTTGCGGCCTCGTGAGCCGTAGCAGCCTTAAGCATAGCCACCGCCTTCTGCATCGTAGGGGTTTGATAATTCGAATCGACCATTAGAGTGTCGAGCAAAGTTTTGGCCCTGATGATGTTATTTTGAGGAGTGTGATAGACCTTGATGCCATCCACTTCAAGGTCTGGACCGAGATCCAATCGACGTGCGTTGTGTGAACCGCGCGACCCTCTTGGTCGACGGCAGTGACTGACCGATAAGTCATCAACTGGAGGGTTCTCCTCCTGTTGACCTCCTTCGGCTAGTTGATTCGGGTGGCCATCGACGGGGTTACCTTCTTGTTCACTGTCTTGGTCACCATCTTGGTCTCCATCCACAGGATCTACTATATCCACCATGTTGACAGTATGGGGATATGGGTAAGCAGATCCAACCGAGTCCTCATCAAAGGACCGATCCGATCCTGAATCATTCCCGAAGGAAGGACCTTCTTCCTCAGATCCGAGTGGAACTAATGCGGGGATCATGCCAGACGAACTCGGTGATCGCGTCATGGAGACGGCTGCGGCCGAGTCGGATCTGTGGTATTCTAGATCTAGGGCTCCATTATCACCAACCGTGAAGTCGAGCGATCCAAAGGAGATCTTAAAGTTCGGTGAGTACTGAATGATGGAAATTTCGGTCATCGTAGTCGACGGAGAATCCCGGTGAGCCTTGTCCCCTTCCTAGCGCGCCAACTGTCGAAGCTTGAGATCGGCAGTAAATATATAGGGCTACGTTGAGACTAAGAACTATGATGGTAACACAAGACGCCGAGTTATACAGGTTTGGGCCCTCTCGATGAGAGTAAAAATCCTACGTCTTGTGTTCTGTGTATTGTATTGATATTGTGAAACTTGTGTCGTGTGCTTATCGTGTGGTGTGCTTGACTTGTCCCTCGATGGAGGGTATCCTGCCGCCTTATATATCCGGTCGGCATGGGGGTACATGAAGAGTTCTATTCATAATCTACAAGGATTTATATAGAAAGTCTATCTCTAAATGTCTTGTGCTCCAAGCCGAGTCGGTCGGCTTCCTTGTTGATGAAGTACCCGATCGGCTACCGACTTAGTCTTGTCTAAGGATACCCGTAGAGCAAGTATCCCACAATCTTTTTTTTAAAAAAAATATATACTCTATTTGGATATTTGGCATTATAATTTCACACATAGGGGATGATGGTTGTCATGGAACATGTAGTTTATAATGACATTTTCTAAAGCAGTATGTTGCGATAATACATTACCTAATATTATGGGGAAAAAATATTACAGTACAACCAAATGGTCCTATTGGGAGGAGTACGGATGCGTAATTGTACCAAAATCAGATATGGGTCAATTCAATAATATTTTCCCTCAGTTTGCTGAACCCAAATCCAAAAAGGAATCAAAAAGTATTTAGGTAGAAATAGAAACACTTTTGTTTCTCAAAGAATCTTAATCATACTAAACGGACCCTTAGCATAACATGTGTTTAAGAAGGCTATTCTTGAGGCCAGTTGGTATTACAATGTTTTATACAGAATACCACCACTCAAAACACATTTATGAACTAGGATTTGTAATTTCTATTTCATAAAAAATGTTGCTGTCATGGTTGCTTCTGGAGATGCTTTCATTATCGAGACAAAACAAGTTTCGAGACTGGTATTTGTTAGTTATGTTAACTTCATCATGTGGCCAATTGCAAGGGAAGGAAAATGTATGGAAGCAATGGGTAGATTTGTTTGCTTATATGTTCTGTATGAAAAGAACTTTTTCAGATTTAGAACAATTTTGTGTAGCTTTTTCGTTATTTTTAGCACTTGATGTTTGTAAATTTAATGAAAATATGATCATTTTAATTGCTTCATTAACATATTGTCCATTATTACCTTACTTAACTAATATGCTAAACTCCAAAAGTCACGTCCAAGGTACCATTTTTTTATCTATAAGTTTTCATTTTATTTGGTTCATATATTTGAATAAGTTTTTGGTTTAGTTACCAGCCTCCTTTATTATGGAATTTTTAATACCCGTTGCAGCGCACAGGTAAATTGCTAGTAAAGATTAAAGATAACTAAGATTTTTAATTTATCACAAGAAAAAAAAAAGACAACTTGAGATTTTTTTTTTTTTTTGCCGTGACGGAGTAATACTTCGAAGTGGAAAGAGCTGAGCCGCACACTGCTATGGAGAAGTCGTCCCTGCGCCGCATAGAGGTCCAAGTATGGATCCAAAGGTCTTCAAATCCTTGCTCCACTACATATGTGCACCGACGCCCTGCCGGCGCCAGAGACAACTGAGGAGAAGGACGATGCCGCGGCGATGGTCCAGGGATTGCTCGCGGCAGCACACAGGTTCAACAGTTGAAGCTCCAGCGCCTCAGGCTCATGTGCGAGGAGAAGTTGTGCGAGTGCGTCGACGCCGACATGTGGTGCCGTGGGCTCAAGGCGGCGTGTGTGTATCATCTCAGCTATTGCTTCCTGTTCCTGATGTCTCAGCTGGGAGCTCGCTTTCGGCCGCACAACCCTGACGGTCAGATTCTTCTCGTTGGAGTTCTGCCTAGTGCTATCCAAATGGGCCGTGCCAAGCGGGCTGGCCCGAAGCAGGCAATTTTTGGTCCGGCTCAAATACGGCATGATCCATTTAATTTCATGTTGGGCTGGCCCGGTACAAAGTTGTGTGACGTGCTTGGGCCGAGAGTGCGTCCTGATAGACGGCATGGGCATGGCCCGTTTAACCTCGGCCCGGTCAAGCACAGAAATGCCACAGCCCAATAAAATAGCCTGATATGGCTCAACAATGAGTCAGCATACTTTTGGCCTGAGTCAGCATATTCAACAGCCCGTCAAGCAGTCCAGCAGGCCAACCCAGCACTCTGGTCTCCACCCTCCACTTCCACTCGAAGCGGAACCCCAGGTCAGGCTGTCACGCACATGCCGCCATTTTCCCGCAGTTGTCAGAGCTGCTCCCCGCGCCACCGCAACCCCGCATCGCAGTCACAGCCCTTCGTAGCTGTCACCGTCGCTCCTCTCCCATGACACCGCCAACCGCAGCCTTCGCAAGCACCGTCGCCTCCCCGCTCTGTGCACGCGCCGCCGCTTTCCCGCTGCCGTCGGAGCTCCCAGCGCCGCCGCAGCCCCGCATCGCCATCGCTCCTCTCCCGAGCCACCGCAGCCTTCCCAAGTGCCGCCGCCTCCCAGCTCTACACGCGTGCCGCCACCTCCCCGCTGTGCACACGCGCCACCGCTTTCCCACTACCATTGGAGCTGCTCCCTCGCCGCCATTGAAGCCGCCACCTGTTGCGCTCCTCACGGAGGCCAGCTCCGTACGCCGCCGTTGTGGTGCCGAGGGTGAGGCCTCCTTCCGGTCCCACTCCGTGCCACGCGGAGGGCGAAGCCGCTCCTGTTGCCATTCTCTCGTGTCTACAGGCTTCTACAGGCTGATTGTGTTAGCGGGTCTAATGGACCGGCCCGACATGGTCCACCAATTTTGTGTCATGCCTTGGGCCGATACCTAGGCACGTGGCTAGCACGACACGATTTAAAATAAATTTCGTATCATGCCGATCCAAAATTAAATGGGTTGGGCCCTTTCATGCTCGGGCCAGGCCGTGCTAGGTGGTCCGTTTGGACAGCACTAGTTGTGTCCTTCATAAAGTTTCTTCGATGTTGCGTTTCTAACTTTTCTCTGGAGGCCCCTACGTCTGACAGGTTTTTCCTCCTTTTTCTCCTGTAAAGCATCCATACCTTCCAGGATGATAGTGCCCTTCATTGCAGGAGGCTCATCAATAAGTGAATCGTATAGTGGATCCAAATCATCATCCCCCAACCGTCATTGTTGGAGGCTCATCAATAAGCGAATCAATAAGGGTGTGTTCATTTTCTAATGTCTAAATTTTAGTGCTATCATATCAATCTTTCAAACTCTAAATACCATGATTAAATATAAACTAAATATAAAATTAATTACATGATTGGATGCTAATTTGCAAGATAACTCTATTAAGGTTAATTAAGTCATCATTAGGAGATGTTTATTGTAGCATCATATTATCTAATTATGATCTAATTAGGCTTAATAGATTCATCTCATCATTTAGTGGGTGGTTTATGGATTGGATTTTGTCAGTAATCTATATTTAATACAGCTACAGAACACATCAATATCATCAATGAGCTAGACCATCCTTCTGTAGAACATCTTCTATCGCTTTAATTCATTCCTTTAATGTTCAAGCACCTTTATTTGGGACCAGCGTCAAGGAATAAAAGGGACAAAATTCAACTTAGGACCACAATATTCATTAAAAAAAGATTAAGTTGGGAAAGTGTGAATTCAACCATTTAAACGAAGTTTCTGAAATTGCAGCATTATGGTGCATTGCACCCAACACTTCCAACTGAAGAAGCAAAGAAACAGGTAGCAAGGGATGAAGAGCTCCAGCATAAGGTAGGTACAATGCTATACGTAGGCAGTCTCATAATTCGTCTCATACAGTGTCACATAGATTTTTTTATAATGTGAAAGAAAGATAGCGTGGTGAGAGAAATAGGTTGTTGTGGTGGTAGTTTCGTGAAGCAACTACCTCATGCGCTAAAATTTAGGAGTATAAGATGGTTGTCACACCATTGTATAAGTTTTAATGGTCTTTTAATCCATAAATATTCTATTTTATAGTCATAAATTAAGGAGTCATATAATTAATAGTAAATAGCTAAATAGACCAGTGGCGAAGCCAGGATCAAAATCTACCTATGGCGAACATACTACTACTAATTTGTTCAATATTCAACAAAACCCCATAATTATATGAGAATGTAAAATTTTAATAAGTAATGATTGGTTGAATGTACTGTATAAGTATTAAGCGTGGCATAGTGGTTGGGGAAGATCAATCCTCCGATGTTTCATGGCTTGAAAGCGCTTCATGATTGTATCAGTATCAAGCCTTTTAAATATCTCCTTCTCGGTGTAACATATCATTAAATCATTGAGCCATTCATCATCCATGTTGTTACGTAGAGTGGTCTTGATAATTTTCATAGTTGAAAAGGCTCTTTCCACATATGCCATTGCTACTGGAAGGAGTAGTGCTAGCTCAATTAGATGATAGACCAATGGAAACATCAAATGTCTTTCAGTTTCAACCATCTTCACTGACAAACTCCCAAAATCATGACAGATAGTAAAATCATTAACTCTTCTAACTTGACGAATGAAGGTTTGAAGTTGATCCTTTATATTTGAAAGATCAACATTGGAGAAATCAGCATCATAGATCCGTGCTAGCTTATCAAGTTTGTTCATATTGAACTTAGCAAAAGAGTCCCTTGGATCAAGACAAGAAAAGCACACAGGTAACTTAGAAGAAACGTCATTAAAATGATGATTCATCTATGTGTTTATTGCATCTACAGCAGTATAGAAGGTGTCAACACGATAATGATGCTCTCCGGTGATCATAATCCCTTTTTCTTGCCTTGAGCTGCCCCATCTTGGTCTTGGTGCATTCATAGATGGCATCTCAATTTGCTTTGCTTCACAAAATATTGTAACTTCAGAAAATAGTTCCTCCCAATCATTGTCTTTCAAGTCAACCAATCGTGCGTTCACATCCACAAGCAATGATATGGGTTGAATAATATTTTGATCTCTTTTTTGCAAAAGAAGTGACAACTCATTTGTAATACGAAACAATTTCAGCATCATTTACATAATGGACACAAAGTTAAAACTCTCCATTAAGTGTACCAAACCTCCAGCATTGTTTGGACGCCTTTTATCTTGATTAACAAAAGTCAACACTATTAGAATAGCATCCCACATTGACTCAATACGAAATAATGTAGTAAAGTGTGAGCCCCATCTAGTGTCTCCAGGTCTAGGTCAAGGTAGTCATTTGATTCTTACCTCTCCCAGAAAGTATCGCTCCACTGTCTAATTTATCCAACATATTATCATGATGCTTTTGAGTCAATAAATCTTTTCTCTTGCATGAGGCACCAGTAATTGTTACAATCAAATTCACATAGTCAAAGAAATCCTTAATACCTGCACAACATTCACTAACAACAATCACTACCAACTACAACTGGTGTGCAAAGCAATGAGTATAAAATACATATGGATTGTCATCACAAATTTGTTTCTACAAACCATTAAATTCACCTCTCATAAGACACTCCATCGTATCCTTGTCCTCGGATCCTAGCAATTGGTAGCTTATGAGTACCAAGCATCTCAACAAAAGCCCTTTTCAATGCCTCTGGTGATGTTTCCTTAACATGCTTGAGGCCTAAAAATCTCTCTAAAACCTTTCCCTCGCTATTTACGAACCTACATCCACAACACATAAAAAAAGCATTAATTATTTAATGCAACAAACACTATGCCTTATAAAAATATGACAATTTAGCTAGAAAAAGACACACAAATAAAATAGTTACCTTATAATCACGGTCATTTGTTCTTTGATTAAGATGTCACGTGATTCATCAATAAGGACAGAGAAACGATGATCCCCAATCTCTTCCAAAATAGTTACCTTTTGAATATTTGCAGAAGTCATTTTAGCATTATCTTGACACAACTCCTCGAATGCAATCCTGATATTATCATTCATTTCTTTAAACATATCAATCATCTCTAGATAATTCCCTTTATTTATAGAAGATGAAGATTCATCATGTCCTTGAAATGGAAGACCTTGCTTAATGAGATATTTTGCAGAATTCACAGCTGTAGTCAAACGAGTTTTATATCTTATTTTAGAATCTTTTCCATAATCCTAAAACTTATGATCTACACCAGCTCTTTGATTCTTAAAATCAGAACATGCATTTCTTGAATTATTGTGGGCACTATGAACACCACCAACATATAAAGGAAGGGATTTATATGCATTTTTCCAAGTATTGAATCTGATCTTAGTGAAAGCATCATGTCCAAACTGACCATCCAAAGATTTTTCCTTAAAATGAAAGCAATAAAAGCAAAAGTAGCATCCTTCACAACATTATATTCTAACCAGTCATTCTTGCCAAACCATGATTCTTGAAATAATCTATAGTTATTTCTTCCGAAATGTTTTTGAGGAAAATATGACCCTTAAGTTGCGTTGGACCCTT
This sequence comes from Eleusine coracana subsp. coracana, assembly GCA_032690845.1. NCBI lineage: Eukaryota > Viridiplantae > Streptophyta > Magnoliopsida > Poales > Poaceae > Eleusine > Eleusine coracana. Next base: position 65,942,061 of record CM064426.1, on the reverse strand, counting down.
CAATAAGTAAGCTCTCTTCACTTTATCTCTAAAGTTAGGGTGGAATCTTTCAATTGGAATACGAAGTCCAAGATCAGAAATAATATGCTCCTCAAGGAATTCTTTGATAAGGTCATCACGTTCTTCAATTTGTGTTTCCTCTACAGGTAGTGGAGCTCCAATTTTACTACCTTTCTTCACCTTCTACATTAGTATTGGGTTGTTCTTTCTCAGACAGTTCAATGTTTCTACCATTATTACTAGATTCTGAAATAGAATTAAAAAAATCTCTTTATGCTTACAGCTGCCAATTATTCAATTAAACATATATAAGATAAGAAACATTGCAAATTCTAATATCACGTGCAAGCAAGATAGCAAGTATGAATTAATTGATCTCACATATCATAAGTGCATACTCTAATTTTCTTACCTTTTAATTTTTTTTAAGTCCTGCCACTATCTGAATTTGGGCGCTAGTGATTATCACAAACTTGTGGTCACAGCGCCGACAGAGATGCCTGAGACTGCTCCCGGTTCCTGTCCCGGCCATCTGTCGCCCTTCGATGTTGTAGTACGGCAGCACGCCTTCGTTATAGTACTAGGATTGAGGAAGGCAGGAATTAGGCAATCAGCAATCAGGGAAGGGAGGTGAGGTGGCGGACTAGACGAAATCATGAAGACGAACTGACGAACGAAAGCGAGGTGGCGACTAGGCGGACCTCCGTTGTCTTCTTCTACCTAACCTAACCATATAGTCCAGCGGGCATCCGTTGTCTTCTTCTAGCTACCTCTCTCTTGTCCCGAAACAAATGGCCGTTGCTGCTACAGATGGCTCACCGACAGCCACCTTCTCGCATGGGGACTAAGAAAATGGATAGCCCTCATCCTCCTCTCCTCTCAAGTTCTTTTTTCCCCTAGAATTCTTTGTTTTTACCGGGATGAGTTCCCACCAGTGACCCGAATGGCGCATCGTTCCCATTCCACGTTTTGGAACGAAGCTCCCGGGACGGGGAACCGATGATTTAGGGTAAACCACTGCCTCAACCTGATCAGAAGGAAAATTAATGTGAGAGTTGCTAATTTTCAGCTGACTGAAAGTTTGGGCAACTTTCAATCACCGCTTTCAACTATATAATCTAGATCCAATGATTTATAATTATTATATAGATAATTTTATAAAATAGAAATCAAAACTCAAAGTAACAAACCATTGATTAAAAACTTTCAATTGACTGAAAGCTAGGAAACATGAATTAATATTCATTAGAGGTATAATTCAAAACATATACTTGTTGATCCACCAGCATTCGCAGTAACAGAGAAATAAAGAAGTACTACAATCAGAATTAATACAAATTGAAAGAGTACATGCTGGTGGACGTAATGTGAAATGCAAGACCAAAGAAAATATTTCTTTTGGAAGAAATGGTAAAGTAGTACAATATGGAAAACAGTCATGCATAATCATCAACGTATGATAATTCAAATTCAAGTCTTCTATCAGGATAATTGATGAGTTTCTGATCTGCAAACTATGTGCGAACTGTCAAATCTTATTCGTTGTTTCACATCACTGTTGTGCGATTTCCTGTTCCTTTGAGGTTTCTTTGGATTGACCTGAGCACAGCAAATCCCTTTTCCCTTCGGAAGAGGGAGACGCATATGTTTTCTTTGGAGTCTGAAAAGCCACCAACAGGGTTAAGAAGCGATAACGTTAGCCTCCGCTCGCGCGAAGTGACCTACCGGCCGAATTGTCTCCCAGTTTCCCGATGAGTTTGAGACATTTGTGCTGATAACAATATGTTCAAGTCGCGTCAACACGTTCAATGTAATTGGTATCGAGAAAACGTGGAAAACGTGGAGTTTTCTGATCCAGTTAATTACAGTACATTGTCCTGAGGCCACTGCAAAAAGAGTCACAGATCTTCGATTTGATGTGCGAAGATCATATCATTTGTGTCCGCTCACACCACCCTTGCGCATGGGATCAGGATCGACTGACTTAAGATTCTTTTACTGCACGCATGCAGTAAGCAGCATCCGCCATCCGCCACATCCGATGCTCTTCCTTCCTCCTCATTTTCATTGAGACAGTCTGATGGAGGAAATTGCTACTGAGATCACATGGCGACCTGCTCTCCCCTTTTTTCTTTGATTATTTTCTCTTTGATACTTGCCTTTTTCATTTTATTTTCAAACCAATATAATTTTTTTTCACAAAAATACAATGCAACTGCATATAGGAGCACTCACCTATATGAAAAAGTTGCACTCAAATTCCTTTGTGGCCATCAAAAACTTTTTTGATTCCTTATTGGTCATCAAACATTTTGAACTTACCTAGTGGTCATTGGATTCAAATTTTACCCTATTGATCATTCTAATTTTAAAATTGGAGAGTAAAAGTCACTTTTGCCCCTAACAATATTTTTGTGTCAGCGTTCTTTATTAATCACATAATTTACTTAATATAATTTTATAATATGAACAAAACATTGTTCATATTTTTAGCAGAAATAATATTTTTATAATTGCCAAAAATACACATTATTGTTGCAAAAAATTTTAAAACTAATTATTAACTAATATTTTTTCTAATGTCATGATAAATAAAGACCATTGACCACAAAGATGCTACCTAAGGCAAAACTGACTTTTGTTCTTCAACTTTAACACTAAGATGGTGAATAAGGTAAAACATTTTAACTCGATGATCACTAGGGAAGTTGGAATATTTTGATGGCCAATAAAAAAAATTAATGACCACTAAGAAATTTTCTCATGTTCCTATCCTATAAACAAATTCTATGTTCGTCGAAGGACAAATCAATATTGTTTTGTGTTGTGTGAAGCATGGACTCCAGTATGACAGGATCTGAATATTGGCTCCAGTATGACAGGATCTGAATTGATGACAGTATACTGTAGTACATTTCCTGTTAAATTCTTGCATTCCTCTGTAGATTTTCCTGCCAATCCATACTGTTGCTTTCGCAAGAAGTCCTTAAGAGCATCTCTAGTGGGGCATGTAAATTTGGACTCCCAAATTTCATTTTACAAGTCCAATTGCAAAATTTGGGAGGCCAAAATTACAATCAACTCCACTGGAGCATGCATTTCTGGCTCCTATCCACCGTGGGACCTACGTGTCAGAAAAACAATCCAATCGATTTCTTCTCTCCCCGACTCCTCCAGCTCCCCGTCACCGCCACCGTCGCCACCCGCCCCGCCGCCCTGCTCCACGCCGGCTCCGACGCCCAGACAAGGCACCTCGCGGCCCCCGAGTTCCCGACCAAGGCGCTCCGTGAGCTTGCCCAAGCCCTACTGAGCCGCCCACGACGCCACCCGAGCCCGCCTGCCGCCACGTCCCTCTGGCTCCTACCGCAATCACGGTCTGCTCACACCCGCCGCCGCGTCCCTCAGGATCCTGCCGCCGCGTCCCACTTCAAGGGTTGAGCGCAGACCTCCTCGCCTGTAGGGCTCCCATCGTCGTCGGGCGCGCCAAGATCCATGGCCATGAGGAGCAGGGTGGCGGCGGTGGTAGATGGGAGGGGACGGGGGGAGCATCCCGACGGGCGATCCGCTCTTCCACTCTAGCAGCGCCGCCCCGCCTTCGCGCGAGATCGACACCACCATGGCCAGCGGCGCCATGCCCCGAAGCCGGAGGGGAGGGAGATAAGGCTCGAGGCGGCGTGCCAGGCTGAGGCTGGGGTGGGGCGGCGCGTCGGTCAGCGGTGAGGGAGGGAGGCGGGGAGGTCCGACGAGGGAGGGGGGCAGAGAGGTCCGGCGTCGGGCGCAAGAGAGAGAGGAAGAAGAGGGAAGGGGAGGAGAAGAGAGGAAAAAGGAGGAAGAAAAAGAAGGAAAAATAGAAAAAATGGTGGGACCCAAGGTTAGGAGTGGGATCGGAGGCTCCTATTCCTGGGGGCTTGAAACTAAAATTTGGGAGGGCATGAAAAATAGAAGCCAGATTAGGAGCTCCACTCGAGTTGGGTTTTTTTGCTAGATGTAAGGATCATGACCATTGAGGTCACCCCAAGGTATGGAGTTTTAGTGATGCATGACAAACATGAAGTATGACTAATATCTACACGAATGTTGTTCGTGTAGAAAACCCTTTCTATCTTATGATAATTGACTATGACGTTCTTGGCAATGGATGACAATGACCGCAAGCATGGAGGCTTGTGAACTTGATGGAGTCCAAGGGTTGATGGAGATGGACCAAAGCGCAGAACAAGCTATGATGCAAGTGTTTGGAACACTTGAGTAGTTGTTAGGGCTTTGAGTCCATAGGAAAAACCAGACTATCAAGTGGGTCTAGGTCATTCTCTTAGGTCATGTCTAGTCGGTGATGTGCAAGGTTGCTCGGTGAAATCACAGGCACTAGGTGACAGTGGAGAAGCCAAGGAGTTGTTCGAAGAAGCAGGGAAACCAAGTCAAGCGAGGACAACAAGTTTCAGCTTCTGGACGTAGTGACCGGACAGAGGGCTCAGAGGTGACCGGACTATACGGTCACTATGTAGAGTTTTCTAGGACTTAGCATGAGGAGCAAGGACTCTGACTACAGGAGACTTCATACAGACCAGACGGTCCGGTCTGCTGATCGGACGATCCGATCAGTAGGAGTGCAGGGATGATAGAGAGGTTGCAATTTACAGACCTTCCTGGAATGGAGAGAGAAAGTGGACCGAATGATCTGGTCCAGTGACCGGACAGTCCGGTCAACAGGATTTCAGCACAGGGGCATAGAGCCGTTGGACCTCAATTTGTAGTGATCGGACGATCCGGTCAGGCAGTAACCAAACAGTCCGGTCTGGAGGCCCAGAAAGCTGAATTTATGGAGCAACGGCTAGTTTGAGGTTGGGAGCCTATATAACTTCATTGTTGGGGTCTTGGAGACCTCTCTTGGCCAGTGGAATACCTGAGAGCATTTGGTAAGGTCCAAGAGGAAAAGTGGAGAGCACTAGGAGAGGATATTAGATACCTTGAGAGTGCTAGTGAGAGTTACAAGGAGCTACCTTGCATATTTAAGGCTAGGGTGTCCTTGAGGGTGTGATCTAGGTTGTTACTCTTAGTCTATGGTGAGACCTAGACCGGTTAGGTGTCGGTGATCGAGCCTATCGTGATTATTTGTGAAGGCCATCACAAGTTTATACATGGTTTGAGCCCGCCATTAGAAGGGGCACCAATAGTGAGCGCCCGTGCCGGCTCGGGGAGTTCGGCAAGTTCTTGAGGGAGGCGAGCTTGTGCTGTGTGCAGCGGTAACGCACACCGTGTATTCACTCGAGGAGTGATTGCGGGCTCATGGACGAGAACTCCACTTGGTGGCGGGAGGGACAGGGACTCCGGTGGGAGTGGTCCAACGAGGAGTAGGGGAAGGCACCATCCTTCCGAGACCTCGAGAAAAAATCATGAGTCATCTCTTACTCTACTCCTTACTATGATGTTTTACTTTCTATATTTACATACTGTGCTATTCATGCTTGTGTGCTTACCTTACTCTAGTTGACTACCTTGTAGACTTGCATGAATAGGCTTCTTTACTTGCTAGTAGTGCTTGGCCTTCATACTTGATCACTAGCATGTATAGGAGTTTCTTGGCTTGATTGATCACCCTAGTATGTATTGTGCTACTCATGCATGTATGCTTTCTATATGCTTGTTGATCTAGTAGCTTTGCTTGAGTAGAACTCCTTGCTAGCTAGTTGTTTGCTTCCGCGTATCTTTGGTAACTAGCTTGCATAGGAGTTGTATTGCGTTTGTGTGATCCACTAGTATTCTTAGGTTGTTATTCCTTTCATAGGTTCATTATCTTGCTAGTGTGATCACCACTAGGATTGTGTAGGAATTGTTTTGAGTGGTCAGTTTTAGGAATTGGCGAATTTGGTACATAGTGCGAGTTCCTGATTCACCCCCTCCCCCCCCCCCCCCCCCCCCTCTCGGTCACTCGGTCCTTTCAAGTGGTATCATCATAAGGCTTTACCGCCTTGAGTAGTGACCGTATTGAGTTGGGATGTTATCCCATTCGGGGTCGGGTCATGGCTCATGGAAGGATCGCTTTAAAAGCTACCTAAATGCCATGATTCCAGATAAGTTGATGGATACTATTATGGACTTTGCCAATACCTTTACCGATGATCATGTGTATGATGATTGTGATGATTGTGTGGATGTGCCTTGTTCTAGTGAGTGTCTAGATTCTTCTAGCAATGACTTGATAGGTTGCTCTACTAGTGTGCCTAATATGATAATTGATAATAATGTGTCTCTTGATCTTGCTTGCTCTACTAGCATGACTAGTATTGATGATGTTTGTGAACCTTCTATTGATCATGATAGTAGTTCTCTTGTTGAGGAGTTCTTTACTTTTCATGCTAATGACAATGAGGACTTACTTGACTATCTTATTCGCTTGCGGGGTATTGTGGACAGGATTGGGACAACTTCTTCCGAGCTTCCCAAGATTGTGATAGTTGAGAAGATTATCTCCTTGCTTCCGAGCAACAAGCTCTTCTACGTCACCCTTGACCTTCTCATGGAGAAGAGTCTCTCCGTTGAGGATGTGATTGAGCTGCTCTTCAAGGATGAGGAGATCACCGCAAGCTTAACGGGGAAGAAGACATTCAAGACAAACAATGAAGCATCTTCAAGCAAAGGGAAAGAAGTAGCTTTGAGCTCAAACTTCTTTGATCCCTCCACAAGATTGTCTTGCAACAACTTCTACAACCCCTTTGGATCAAGACCTACACCAAGCTCTTCATCAAGCGCATCATCAAGCTCTACCTCAAGTGCCATTCCAAGTACTACTCCAAGCACATTGGGTGGACCAAGCATTGGCGTAGGGGGAGCACCAACAACAATGCTCGCTCGATCATTTGAGATGATCAATCTTGCGGCTTCGTCTCCGGCGCCTTCACCTCCTCCGCTCCCTCCTCCACAAGATCATCTTTGGCATCTTCGTCGAGCTCATCAACAGGATCTTCTCTTTGAACTCGGTGAATTTGTGAAAAATCCTAATGTTGACCTTTGTGAGAATCTATTGAGAATATATGATCTTGTGTGTAGGATTAACTCTTTTAGGGGACTTTGGAAGATTGCACCACATGAAGTGATTGACAAGCTCCTCCAACAAATCACAACTCCTGAGAGGGGTTTCTTACTTGATGAGGTAGTTAACAGGAGACACGAGCTCTCAATTGAGAGAGCAATGGAGATGATACTTGTGCTCCACTCTCAAGTGAGACATGTGCTTGAGCACATCACAGGACTCTATGATCCTCCCCATTACTACATCAACCTTGACAATGTGCACATGGGGGATGATCATGGATATTTGAGATATCATGCTCCTCACTATACCATTAGGAGGAGACTATTGGATGGGATTGCAAGAATTCCTATCTATGAGGATGGTCTCATTGCTCGACATAATGAGGTTAGTGCTAGTCAAAGTAATGCTTTAGATACTAACTCCTCTTCCTCTAGTGCTTGTCTTATAGCTACTACTAGGGTAAACTACAAGAGTGGAGGCACTCATTGGATTCTTGATAGTGGGTGCACTCAACACATGACCGGGAAGTCAACCATATTCACCACCATTGATGAAGACGAAGAGAGTGAGAAGGTGACTTTTGGGGATAACTCAAAAGGGAGAGTTAGAGGCTCGGGCAAGGTGGCCATCACAAATGACCTCCATCTCTCCAAGGTCTTCCTTGTGAAAACCCTCAACTTCAACCTTCTATCTATTGGTCAACTTTGTGACATGGGTTTCAAGAGCACGTTTGATGAGGATGGTGCAACCATTGAGAATGCCAAGAGAGGACTAGTATTTCATGGAGTGAGACATGGGAACTTGTATGTCATGGACTTTAAGTCAAGTAATATGTTACCAAGCACTTGCCTATTCACCAAGGCATCCAAGGGATGGTTGTGGCATAGAAGACTAGCACATGTTGGAATGAATCAGCTCAAGAAGATTGTCAAGAGGAATCTAGTTGAAGGAATCAAGGATGTGACCTTTGAGAAGGATAAATTGTGCAGCGCTTGTCAGGCGGGGAAACAAGTTGCATCCTCACATCCCACCAAGTCATTCATGTCTACATCTCGTCCTCTAGAGCTCTTGCACATGGACTTGTTTGGGCCAACACATTACAAGAGTCTAGGAGGCAATCTATATTGCTTGGTGATTATTGATGATTTCATGAGATATACTTGGACCTTCTTTCTTGTGGACAAATCTCAAACCAGTGGTATCTTCAGAAAGTTTGCCAAGAGGACAAAGAATGAGTTCAATGCTAGCATTGTGAAGATAATGAGTGATAATGGGACGGAATTCAAAAACACCACAGTGGAGAAATATTATGACAAGAAGGGGATCAAACATGAATTCTCTGCTACATATACTCCTGAGCAAAATGGAGCAGTGGAGAGGAAGAACAAGATGCTCATCACTCTTCCTCGTGCCATGTTGGATGAGTATGGAACTCATGAGAGGTTTTGATCGGAGGCAATCAACACGGCTTGCTACACCTCCAACCGTGTCTATCTCCACCGTTTGTTGAAGAAGACACCATATGAGCTATTGGTGGGACGGAAACCCAATGTTTCCTATTTCGAGTCTTTGGATGCAAGTGTTACATTCTTAAGAAGAGGAGAAAGCCCAGGAAGTTTGAGAGCAGAACTTATGAAGGCATTCTTGTTGGGTACTCTTGGACTTCTAAAGCATATAGGGTCCACAACTCTACCACCGGATGTGTGGAGGAATCCTATGATGTGCAATTCAATGAGTCAAATGAGTCCCAAAAGGAGGATGAATTTCATGAAGTGGACATTAGAGATGAGCCTATGAGGGAAGCTTTGAGAAACATGCCCATGGGCGAGGTTTTACCCAACGAGGCCAATGATGGTGATGTTGATGAGCTCTCTACTCCACCACCTCAACCTACCTCCTCCTCCGAGGCACAACAAATAACCCAAGATGCCACAAATACTCCCACAAGCTCCTCCCAAGATTCATTGAGAGTACACCCACCAAATGATGAGGAATCTCAAGTGAGAAGTGAGCCACAAACCTCCCCACATACTTCATCAATAACCACTTCTCCTAGTGCTTCACAAGATAACCTCCCATCCACCTCAAGCCCAAAGTCCAAAACAAGAAAGCATAAGAGTGACTCCTCCACCTCTCTTAGGATACAAGACACTCATATATCAAGAGAGGAAACAATTCATGATGCACAAGATACTTTACCAAGAGTCTCTCCCACACAAAGAAAACATCATCCTAGACCCAAGGGCATCAACAAAGATCATTCACAAGACTTGATCATTGGGAATCCATCTCGTGGAATAAAGACAATAAGAAATCAATACAAGCCCAACTATGTGAGTGAAGAGAATAATGATGAGGCCAATGTTGAGATTGAGAACTTCTCTTTCATCTCTATGATTGAGCCCACTATCATTGATGAAGCTATGGATGATCACAAGTGGGTAATTACCATACAAGAAGAATTGAACAACTTCAAGAGGTGCAAAGTGTGGAAATTGGTTGAGAGACCCAAGAATCATAATTTGTTTGGCACCAAGTGAGTATCCAAGAACAAGCAAGATGAGAAAGGAGCAATTGTCAAGAACAAGGCTCGCCTAGTGGCTAAGGGATATTCTCAAGTGGCGGGGATTGACTTTGAAAAAATCTTTGCTCCCATGACCCGTCTTGAAGCTATTCGGATCTTACTTGCCTATGCATCATATAATGGCTTCAAGCTCTTTCAAATGGATGTCAAGAGTGCCTTCTTGAATGGATAAATCAATGAGAAAGTCTATGTGGAACAACCTCCGGGGTTTGAGGACCCAAAACATCCAAGACATGTTTACAAATTGAACAAATCTCTCTATGGTCTCAAGCAAGCACCAAGGACATGGTATGAACACTTGAGGAACTTCCTACTCAAGAATGGGTTCACCATTGGAAGCATTGATAGCACCTTGTTCATGAGGCATGTTGGGAAGGATCTCTTTGTGTGCCAAATCTATATGGATGATATCATCTATGGGTCAACCAATGAGAAGTTCAATGAAGAGTTTCGGGAGATGATGGCTAGGGGATTCCAAATATCAATGATTGGAGAGTTGCACATGTTCCTTGGATTCCAAGTCAAGCAATTGAGAGAGGGAAACTTCATCTATCAAGAGAAATATACTAAGGACCTTCTCAAGAGATTCAACATGGAGAATTGCAAGCCTTTGCACACACCTATGGCTACTAGCAAACCCTTGGATGATGATGTGAAAGGGAAACTGGTGAACCCCAAGCTATATAGATCAATCATTGGATCCTTGCTCTATCTCACCGCTTCGAGACCGGACATCATGTTTAGTGTGTGCTTGTGTGCACGATACCAAGCAAATCCAAAGGAGTCACACTTGAAGGCCGTGAAGAGAATAATAAGATACCTCAAGTACACACCTACCATAGGCTTATGATATCCTAGAGGATCAAACTTTGAGTTACTTGGGTATTCGGATTCCGACTTCGTGGGTTGTAAAGTAAATAGAAAGAGTACATTGGGTGGTTGTCAATTTCTTAGAAGATCTCTAGTTTCTTGGAGCTCAAAGAAGCAAAACTCCGTGGCTCTATCTACCGCTGAAGCGGAATATATGGCGACGGGAGCTTGTTGTGCACAACTTCTATACATGAGGCAAACACTCTCGGACTATGGCCTCAACTACACCCAAATGCTACTATATTATGATAGTGAGGCGGCAATCAAGATGGCTCTCAAGACGGGAGATCATGGTCATGCAAAGCATATTCAAGTGAGACATCACTTCATCAGAGACCATGTTGAGAAGAAGGACATCGAGTTGGTGAGCGTGCGAACTCATGAACAATTGGCGGATATCTTCACCAACCCACTTGATGAGAAGACCTTCAATAAGCTAAGGGGAGAACTCAATGTTCTCAACCTCTCCAACTTCACATGAGTAACCCTTGAGCTTGTCCTTTGTGCATACATATAGTGTTTTGTTTATCCTTGTTTGTGTCTTTGTTTGTGCTTGTTTCTCTTCTTTTGTAGGTTGACTTCGGACCTTCTTGAGATAGCAATGGACATGGGTTAAGCTTGGGAAGGTGGCTCATGGTGTACCCAAGGCTTTAAAGAATGGTCCATTGTGAGCAAGCTTGAGAAAGGAACAACTGGTTGTTGACACTTTAGTTTGTAGTGGTTCTCTCTCTTTTGTTTACCATCGCATCATGCATTATATACTTGTTGCATTTGCACTCTTTGCATTTTTGCATCCTTACATTATGATACCATACATGCTCCCAAGCTTGTGTCTAGGGGGAGTTGCTCATTTACAATGTGAGTACATGACTCTCTAGACGATCAAATAGTGACATTTGTGCTTCATGCCCATTGAGTCATGTTCAACCGAGCTCCGAGGTTTAATCTACTCACGCGGCTCAAAGAAAAGTGGCTCATACATTCCCACCTCCCTAATGACTAACTCCTGCATATTTGAGAAAATCTTTTGTTGAGTCATAAGTGTAGGGGGGGCTATGATGGAACATCACCACAACCAAGAAGGAGCACCATGAAAGGGGGAGTTATTCTAACTCTTGCCAATTATCTTATGCCTCTTGGTTTTGTTATATTTTTATGTGGTTTTTGGTGATAGGTGACAAAGAGGGAGAGAAAACATGAAGATCCAAAAGCCAAGTCATCTAGGTCAAAGAGGGAGAAGAAACATGAAGACGACGGTTGATAACACAAAGGGGGAGAGGAGAACATGAAGATTCAAAAGACAAACCCGTGAAGAATGGAACATGAAGATCACATCAAGATGAACATGAACATGAAGATAACGATGGTGCATGTCTACGGCGACAATGAACACCTTCACCGACATGAGCATCTACGCCCTTGGTACGTGTCTACATCAACAAGATCGACTACCACGACACCAAGGCGGGCGCAAATTCGGCTCAAGCTCAATATCTAGTGCGCTACATAATTGGGTAGTCTTCCCTCAACACCTAGCATAGTACGTGTCTACATAATTGGGAGAGACTACTTCCAAGGTAAGGACCAAGGTATGCCCTTCAATCTTTTTTTTTCCTTTGGTTCTTTCTTACTCGTCTATTTTTGGATCATCATAAGTAGTGGTTGTCATCCATCATCAAAACGGGGGAGATTGTAAGGATCATGACCATTGAGGTCACCCCGAGGTATGGAGTTTTGGTGATGCATGACAAACATGAAATATGAATAATATCTACACGAGTGTTGTTCGTGTAGGAAATCCTTTCTATCTTATGATGATTGTCTACGGTGTTCTTGGCAATGGATGACAATGACCGCAAGCATGGAGGCTTGTGAACTTGATGGAGTCCAAGGGTTGATGGAGATGGATCAAAGCGAAGAACAAGCTATGGTGCAAGTGTTTGGAACACTTGAGTAGTTGTTAGGGCTTTGAGTCCATAGGAAAAACCGGACTATCAAGGGGGTCTAGGTCATTCTCTTAGGTCATGTCTAGTCGGTGATGTGCAAGGTTGCTCGGTAAAATCACAGGCACTAGGTGACAGTGGAGAAGCCAAGGAGTTGTTCGGAGAAGCCGGGAAACCAAGTCAAGCGAGGACAACAAGTTTCAGCTTCTGGACGTAGTGATCGGACAGAGGGGTCAGAGGTGACCAGACTGTACGGTCACTATGTGGAGTTTTCCAGGACTTAACGCGAGGAGCAAGGACTCTGACTGCAGGAGACTCCATACAGACCAGACGGTCCGGTCTGCTGACCGGACGGTCCGGTCAGTAGGAGTGCAGGGACGATAGAGAGGTTGCAATTTGCGGACCTTCCTGGAATGGAGAGAGAAAGTGGACCGGACGGTCCCGTCCAGTGACCGAACAGTCCGGTCAGCAGGATTTCAGCACATGGGCAGAGAGCCGTTGGAGCTCAGTTTGCAGTGACCGGACGGTCCGATCAGTCAGTGACCGGACAGTCCGGTCTGGAGGCCCAGAAAGCTGATTTCATAGAGCAACGGCTAGTTTGAGGTTGGGAGCCTATATAACTTCATTGCTAGTGTCTTGAAGACCTCTCTTGGCCAGTGGAATACCTAAGAGCATTTGGTAAGGTCTAAGAGAAAAAGAGGAGAGCACTAGGAGAGGATATTGGATATCTTGAGAGTGTTAGTGAGAGTAACAACGAGCTACCTTGCACATCTAAGGCTAGGGTGTCCTTGAGAGTGTGATCTATGTTGTTACTCTTGGTCTATGGTGAGACCTAGAGCAGTTAGGTGTCGGTGATCGAGCCTATCATGATTGATTGTGAAGGCCGTCATAAGTTTGTACACGGTTTGAGCCCACCGTTGGATGGGGCATCAATAGTGAGCGCCCGTGCCGGCTCGGGGAGTTCGGCAAGTTCTCAAGGGAGGCGAGCTTGTGCTTTGTGCAGCGGTGATGCACACCGTGTCTTCACTCAAGGAGTGATTGCGGGCTCGTGGGTAAGAACTCCACTTGGTGATGGGAGGGACTAGGACTCTGGCGGGAGTGGTCCAACGAGGAGTAGGGGAAGGCGCCATCCTTCCGAGACCTCGAAAAAAATCATGAATCATCTCTTACTCTACTCCTTACTATGATGTTTTACTTTTCGTATTTACATACCGTGCTATTCATGCTTGTGTGCTTATCTTACTCTAGTTGACTACCTTGTAGACTTGCATAAATAGGCTTCATTACTTGCTAGTAGTGTTTGGCCTTCATACTTGATCACTAGCATGTATAGGAGTTGCTTCGCTTGATTGATTAGCCTATTATGTATTGTGCTACTCATGCATGTATGCTTTCTATATGCTTGTTGATCTAGTAGCTTTGCTTGAGTAGAACTCCTTGCTAGCTAGTTGTTTGCTTCCACGTATCTTTGGTAACTAGCTTGCATAGGAGTTGTTGCGTCTGTGTAATCTACTAGTATGCTTAGGTTGTTGTTCCTTTTATAGATTCATTATCTTGCTAGTGTGATCACCACTAGGATTGTGTAGGAGTTGTTTTGAATGGTCGATTTTAGAAATTAGCGAATTTGGTGCATAGTGCGAGTTCCTAATTCAAACCCCCCCTCCTCCCCCTCTCGATCACTTGGTCCTTTCACTAGACTCCTATATTTTAGAGTAAGATAAGAGACTGTTTAGAAACCTGTACTAGAGATGCTCTAACACGAGCCTTGGTCCTTTTCTAATCGCTCTCTCTGTTGCATAGAAAATTACCCAAAACGAGCCCAATCGTATTTGGCTTTTATCCATCTTTACGTCGGCTTCAAAGTAAAGCCCAATCTTGTTCAACAAAATGCTCAAACGGCTTTTATCCATCTTTACGTCGGCTTCAAAGTAAAGCCCAATCTTGTTCAACAAAATGCTCAAAATGAGGCCCGGGATAGGCCCACCAGTCGATCTCCCATCCACTTATCTCCGGACTATGCATGTGTTGCACCTGACTACCTGAGTGACAGACACGGCCGGCGTCGCTGCACATCTTTTGAGATTTCTTTTTCCCTGAAAAAGCTTGGGAGAAGCACACCGGGAAGGAACGACTGGTCAATTTCTTGATTTTCCCCGCCGCAAATCAGGGGATGCTGATTTGTACGCTTGACAACGCTGATTTCCCCGCCGCCGGCTTATGGTCAACTTTGTTCCTAGGTTTATTTATAAACCAGCCACTCAAATTGAATTCTCGCAAGAATACGACCTTCGTGGTTTCATGTGGACCAATTACATTTTTACTTTACAAGTCCAGACGTTGTACCCAAGAGTGTCTGCACGTTTGTACAAATGGTAGATAAAATAATTTTTGTATGGAGCCATGAAGAGAAAAAAAAATCCACAAATTTATATATGTACGTACTTATGAAAATATCATTATACAACTGGTAAAGAGCAACATTTGTAAAGAACATTATTAGAAGAACTAGCAAAATACCTGTGCATTACCACGGGTCTTTGTTAAAAAAATTTATGGTTAGAATATTTTTTTAACTATAAAATGTTTTTAATTAATCAATTTTTTGGCTTGAGCATTTGCTCTATTTTTATTTTGCTTTACCTTTTTTAGTTTTAAAAAGAATATTTATTATAATAATTTTAAAGTTAGTTATTATTGGAATTTTTATTATTAGTTTCTATCCAAAATATGATATTAACGTAATAGATGATTAATTATTGTTAGTATGAAATATCGAATTAAAATTAGAGTCCAATTCAATAAAGGATTAGAAAATAGTTCAAAAACGACTCAAACTGATTGGTGAATTATTGTAGGATACAAACTAAATATGACAACGTTACGGACACCTCTGGATACGAAAAAAATAGCCTAAGAGCATCTCCAATAGCTCCCAAAAACTCTCCCTAAATCAAATTAATGGGGTTTAGTTTAAAAAACCATCTCCAACAGCTCCCCTAAACAAGTCACATATTTATTCTCCCCCTAAATTCTCCTCATTTGTAGCTAAAAATGAGAGGAAAATTAGGGACCTCAATACTTGTATTTAGAAGGAAATTAATGTTGTTATGGACCCAAATGTTGACATGGCCCAATCAAAAGATTTTTTGATCTATTTTTAGGAAGAACTGTTGGAGGAGACAAGAAAACTTTTTCCTAATAATTTTTAGGTTGCTCCTAAAAATATTTTTTTGGGATCAATTTTTTAGGAAGTTTTTGGAGATACATCACCTCAATTAATAAATTGTAGAGATATAAACGGTCTCGTTATACCGAGAAAAAGATCATTAAGCTTTACAATTGCAATAGTTTATCATTTTTGCAGGATAAACGAGGACCTGTAGATAGATTGAATGATTAGTTTATCCCTCTCAGGAATTTCTGCACGTTTGACAAAAGTCAAACCTGAAACAGGAACGGAACGAAAGTATCAGATCTAGATTAATTATTCCGGTTCACGTGCATTTGCGTCGTAATTGGACAACCTGTAATAAGTTGAATAATTTTTTTTACCGTGTTCCTCCATAGCCTCGAGGTCGGCAAGCCATTAGCTGATGTTGTACTGTGGACGAGGATTGTCTGCTGACAAACTGACAGTGATAAGGCAACAAGAAGCCAGAAATAACAGCAGCGCTGGGTAATGTTCCAGGAATCACAAGCATGGGTGAAGTCTCGCAAGTAAACCAGGTCGCTGAATTCTCGATTACCTGATACGCAAAGTAAAAACATGGGTTAGTGTTCGTGCAATCTCTGATGAAGCGTGACCGGCAACGGCGTTCCTAAAAGGCTATGGCACAGTTTATACAATTCAGGCAACGATTGGATTGGTCAGGCAAGCTGTTACATCTTGTCCCCACAGACAGGCGGACAGCATCAGGCTGCTATAAAAAAGCATTTAGCCACAACTTGCATCGAAAAAAGGAATATTATACGGCGTGCTCCTTTTAAAAATTGTCATTGGTTCACTAGTGGCCACTGCTTGACTTACCTCCTCCTCTGACCATACCTCCATCCAGAGCAGCATCCATTCCCAACCATTTATAGCGAAAGGCATAGGATTCAGCTCAACTCCGCCACTAGTGAACCCCCAAGATCTGAAGTAGCCAGGCAGGAGTCAACTGAGCAGAACCGTCAGTTCGGGCCAGGTCAACCGAAGCAAAGAAGCATCAACCATGAGTGCCATGAAGTTTTGCCGTGAATGGTAAGCTGCTGCAGCTTCTACCTGCTCATTTCCTCTTTGTGCCTTCTACTATGAGGTTCCAGAAGGTGTTCACCATCTTCGTTTCTGGGCATGTGTAGCAACAACATACTGTACCCCAAGGAGGACAGGGACCAGAAGGTGCTCCTCTTTGCCTGCAGGAACTGTGACCATCAGGTCCCTTGTTTCTTCTTCCACTCTGCATCTAAGATTCCATCAAATCATCAGTTCAGTTTGTATCGGATTCAGATCTCTAAGGCTGATGGTATGGTAGTATGGGACTAGCAGACACCATGGATTCATAAGAGTAGCTTATGCAATTCAGTAGAAGCGAATCTCTTCATCCACTAAAGAAATAGGAGTACACTTGTGTGTCTGCAAGCTGGGATTTAGATATTGCACATGTGTTGGTGAATTGAAGTTACTTGTATGATAAAAAAAAACTTCCATTTCTTTCTTAATTGATAGGCTGCTACATTATGATCAATGAAGAACAAAAAATTCTTTTTTTTCATCACTTGCAACCAGCTCTGAATGCACATTATCTGAAACGCTGTCTGAAAACTGCAGGAGGTTGCCGACAACAACTGCGTGTACCGCAATGTAGTGCACCACAGCGCTGGGGAGTTCACCCAGGTGCTACAGGACGTCGCCGGCGACCCGACGCTGCCCAGAACCAAGACCGTGCGCTGCACAGCCTGTGGCCACGGCGAGGCTGTCTTCTTCCAGGTTCACTAATCAGGCCAACATACTCATAATTCACCATGACAAAAATTTTCTAACCTTTAAGAGTTCACCACGCTTTGGTTTTTCTTCAGGCCACGGCGAGAGGGGAGGAAGGGATGACGCTCTTCTTCGTCTGCTGCAACCCTAGCTGCGGCAACCGGTGGAGGGAGTGAGGATGCGTCTGATCGATCGACGAGTAAAAAGAATCCTCTAGTGAAGCAGCAGTCAGAGGGACATGATTCATTGAATTTATGTCATCTATAAGAGACCTGTCCTATCAGCAGGAACTGATTGTACCAGTATGTTTGAAGAACATTCAGGCATATGCAGCTAGAATAACCTGGAACAGACAAACTGCTCCACTGGGGTAAATTGCCCTGTGGTTTATTTGCATCAACCATCAAACAAAGGATCTGTTGTTGGGGACAATTTTCTTTTGGTCCTTGTTTCCTTTTTGAGTTTTTCTGGTAGCTTTCAGTAGTGGATCTTGAGAGCAACTGTGTTCTGAACTTGAAAAAATTGGGTTTCCAAGGCTGTTTCATCTTGTTTGGTCTAGTTTGCACACCAGTGCAAATTTTGAAAACTTGAATAGTCATGCAACAATTTTCCAGCCGTCACTTGTGCGAGAATCCATTCCAGGGATGTCTGGTAAACGAAGAAAATGATTCAGATCTGCTCCACTGGTGAAAACTACCACCAAGAACATGGTCTCAAATAGGCAGCAGTCAGCAGAGCATTCAGGTGAGCTCTCACAAGCAGCAGCCATGAAGTTACCTGCTCATTGAACAGCTGGGAGATTTCTCTGGTAACAGGCAGATTCATTCTCTTAATTTCTTTGCCTACAAGAACTGTGACTACAGGTAGGTTCTCCTTCTCTCCATCCATCCATTTGTGGCTGCTCTTTGATTCAGACCTTAGGTACACACTACACAATGAGATGAGCAGTAGAGCCGATAAAAAATCTGAAAAATACTAGAACAATTCAGAAGAAAAGGAATGCATATAGAGGGATTTAGGATCACACTGCTGCCTCTGCACAGACTGAAATGGATTAAAAAAATGCATGACAAGTGAATTTAAGCTGACATGAATTGGAGGGAAATTCAAGAAATGACACTAGTTTGCTACAAAAATAGGATTCATAAACCTAAGGTCAAAAATCAGAATTGATGATTCTGGTTTGTTATGTATCTGTAATGTATGAAGCTTTTACACGACCTTCACACATGTACATGTTAGGAGCAGTATAATGCAATGTAATCAAAAGGTGTTGACCACAGAACATTAACATCAATGCATGATTCTCAACAATTTCAGTAGACCATACATGGTAATAACATCAATTCGATTGAACCATGCATACAAAACTGGCCATACATTCAATGATAATATGGTAGTAATTGAGGTCAACAATAACATGACAACTAAATCCAAGCTGTTGAAGTAACCCTCCTTAGCACATCCTGAACAGGCGGCTAGCTAAAGTAGCTGAGGTAGATGACCCTGGAGTAAAAGACAGTAACAGATTTGGCAACCGTCCATGATGGTACTTCAAGATAATGTGTCAGTGCTCAGTGGACATCTCCTTGCCCTTCGTTTGCTTCTGCTTGATCTCTCTTCCTGCAACAAAATTACTGCCAGTTACAGTGCTTATGTGAAATGTGTACAGAAAAGAAAATGTGAAGTTATTGTAGTGACCTCTTCACTGAACCATGCAGTATGCAACCATTCTCGCTAGTGTCCAAGTTCTCCACCTTGCATGCACTCATGTTGCTTACTTGCACAAGGTTCATGGCCTGCCTTTCTCATGTACTTCCTCTTACTAGTTCCTCTTTTCAAGGGTGGTGGCAGCAGCTTGAAACCAGTGTCCACTTTTGGCCACTGAGATATGTCTGGCATGGGTGGAATTATACCACTATATGCAGCCTTAAACCTCTCTACAGAGTAGTACTCGTGGACAAAAGATTCCAAGTCAACATTTGTCTCTGTGCTTATCAAAGCCAAAGCATGAAGGCAAGGCAACCCAGTTAGTTGCCACTCTCCACAGCTGCAAGTGTGTGTGTTCAAGTCCACTACATGCCTCCACGGTGTCATGTCCTGAAAGTTGCCAAAAACTTCACCAGTTTGGTACCCACCTTTCCAGACCTTCAGGTTACCCAAACAACTAGTTTTTTCGTTAAGTTGTTGAATAATTGCAGGAAGAATATTTCCAGAGAGCTTGTTCCCAATCTTTCTCCTCTTATACCACAACACCATTACCATCTGTCTCAACCTATCAACCAAGTCAACCAAATACATGTTCTTTATGTTCATATTACACTCGTTGAAACCCTCAGGCACATTATTATTACCATAGCCCTTGCATCCATCTGTGGATATCTCTAATGCTGGTAGATTACCTATAGCCTTCTTCAACTCTTCAATGAACCAAGTCCAGTTATCCTCCGATTCATATCCAAAAATGGCCCATGCGACCGGGTACATCCAGTTGTGACCATCAAGAGCACAAGCACATGCTAGGTGTCCTGAATACATACCATTCAAGGCTATGGAGTCGATCTCAAGGTGTGGTCTACATCCATTTTTGAAACCATCTACACATGGCTGCAAAGCCATGAAAAGCTTGTCAAAGTGCACACCATCGCCTTGAATCACAGTGGAAATCTCCAAAACCGAGCCTGGTGACCTAGAAAGAAGATCAGCCCTGAAATTGTACAATGCCTGAAAACTGTCTCGCCAAAACCCAAAGATCTTATTGATTGCTTTCTGCTTTCCAGCCCATACAGTCGAATAACCAACCTCTACACTATGCTCCTCCAGTAATTTCTGTTGCAATTCCTTTGCTCCTAAAGCTGGATTCTTCCTCAACCAACCAATAATTTTCTCTGCAACCCATTTTTGAGATGCCATTGAATTACCAAGTTTACTAGTAGACACACAATTATGCTCTTCAGGTATCATGCTAATCTGCAAAACAGGACACAAAACAAATTTAGAAAAAATATCAAAAAAAAAAAAAACAAATTAGACAAGTTAAGTAAAGCCAGACTGCCAGAGTAGTACCACAACAGTTGGTTGGTCCCGCAATTTGCGTGCCACGATTCTCCAAGGGCATCCTTCTGCCTTGCATTCAGCTCTATACCTAGTCTTATCAGTCTTCACTTTGTGCACCTTAAATCCCCGCACTATTCCATATTGTCTCAATGCCAGCCTAAAGTCCTCCATTGTAGGGAAAGATGCGTTCACCTTGAATCTTAGGTTTTCCCTTTCAAACACATTGTCAGGCTCAACATCTGCACTATCATCAACAGCGATCTGTGGAGCAGCAGTGTCAACACAAAAAATAGGCTCCACCTCCAGAGGTTCCTCACTTTGATTCATTATGCCTGCTTCTTGTGCGTAGGCTTCAGCCTTCACCTGAAGATCTGCAAAGAATGTGTCATCATCCGTGAAAACATCCTCATTGTCCATCGTCGTAGTATCCACATTCCCCTGAGGCGGCACACTGTGATTTTCACCAGCTGCTGCTTGCAACTCCGTCCTCGGCACCTCCTCTACTCTCTCCTCGTCTCCGACGTCATTGCATTCCTGGTTCTCATCCTCACGCCGAGACCATACAATTGGCTCCTGAAATCCCTCAAAACATTGATCTCTTGTTAGCTCCTCCAAAAGTTTGGGCATCGAGTATCCTCCATCTATATCCACATCGTCCAACTCGGCGCCGCTGCCATCATCCAGAATCGCCGAGTTGCCCGGAACTGTAATGCTCGCACTAAATTTCGTCTCCGAGCAGTCCCTGCACATCAAAATAGAAGAGAATGGAGCAATTGGTATTTTATTTAGGAAAAAAAATATGAGAACAAATTGGCCCAAAGGGGGATTCGATGTTATTCCCATTGGCGTTTGGGAAGGAAATCAAACTCACCCTGGAGACCCGCCGCCATCGCCGCCGTCGTTATCCTCCATCCCCGCTTCCGAAACAGCCGTACGACTCCCCTGCGCGGTCCAGACACCTACGGATAGGGTTTCCGCGGTGAACAGGAACCGGAGCGGAGCAGGGGGTACGCGGGACTCGAACAAGGACGCAGGCACACCAGCAGGGAGATGTTTTATGACGATCGCCGTACCTCTCGTCGACGGCGGGGGTCCCCTCAATCCGGCGGCGGTGAGCGCTGTTGCCCAGGCGCATGCGCAGATGGAGGCCGTGCGGTTTCAGGAAGACGAGCAATCACCGAATAAAAATGGGCTAGCTGGGCCTTAGAATGCTATGGCATGAGCCGGAAAATAAGAGAAGAAAAGGCCCAGCCTGTTGAAGGATATAATACTTTTGTGTTTTCTCGAGGTTATATAAAACAGATTTCTATTATTTTTTTGAAGCAAAAACATATTTCAATTGAAGCTGGAACATGCATCTCCAATAGCTTAGGTATAATTGTTAGCTAAATTGAAGATTTTACCTCATTTGTAAAAATAGAGACCATCTAAAACTATGAGATAATCCAACAAACTAGTCAAATTTGGCTCTCTATATTCAAAACAATTTCCACGTCATCCAGAATATTTTTCTCTAGTTGAATTACTTCTCCGTATCAAAACAACTACCTCTAGTTGAATTACTTCGCAGTCCAGTGGTGAAGCAATGCTAGCTCTGGACACAAGCCCACGTGCACGCCGATCGATTGACCCGCATCTGCAGTGGTGTTGTTGCCGCCTGCAGAGTGATGATTGAGATAGACGAATTGATCAATTGATCCCCTGATGACCCGTGCACAGGAACGGAGAGGAGGAGAACATGCGGGAGGATGGAACAGGAGCGGAGCATGCGCGGGAGCAACGGCCGTAGCCGTACGCGAGAGGAGCGGGACGTGCGCGGGACTACGGGAGCAGCGCGATGGCGAGACGTGACCGCTAGGCAAAATTGCCTAGCCGGAGGAGGTAGATAGTGAGCTGGAAAAATGACGAGGCAAATAGCTAGTCTGTTAGACTAGCTATTTTTATATTTAATTAACTAGACTACGATTTCATCCTAAAAATTTTATATTTAATTAACTAATACAATTTAAAGAGTCTATTATAGATGCACTTATAGACTCAGTAGAACATTTTTGTGATGGATAAGAGCATCTCTAAGAGGTCTTGTATATAGCTTTATATCTGTAAATATAAAAAAGAAAGAAGAAAATCATGTTTCAACAGACTCTGCAACAGGCTCGGTAAAAAACTTGGCTCGCCATCCAGGCTCCTTCGCTCGGCAAATTTGCCGAGGCGTGGCCAATCGGCATTCTCCTCACGCTCGCATGCGCATCGTTCCCGCCCGCAGATTTTGGCTCCCACGTCATGCCTCCTGCGCCGAACGACAAATACAGAATAATTCAGATTGCATTAAAAAATTATAATCACAACACTAATTACCAGGAATGAGCCACTAATTATCGATGGAGATCGAGGCTGCAGTATCGAATCAAGGCAGGTGTGACTTGCCTCGTGTCAGATCAAACAAACTGATCGCGCAGCTGGAGTCGAAGCGGATTCGCATCCCGGCGTTGCCGGAGTCCAACCGGTCAGACGCTGCTTGCGATTTCCTACGTCCATGCGAGGTGATTGGCAACAAGGACGTTGTTCCGCACGGCTGCAGCGACGCTACAAACGGAAGATTGAAAAAAAAAAATCAGCGAGAAAAAAACGAGTTTAGCTGACGTGGATGTTTTTTAAAAATACAAAGACCGTGTTGGTTCACCCCTTAGTTTTAGAACGTTTTCTATTTATACAAAAGAGGTAAAACCTCCAATCTTAGATCAAAAGGGATGGGAAGATCTAGATGGTTCAATGTTTGAAAATATGATCGAGATTAGCTCAGTCACCTGAGAGACCTTTTTTGTGGAAGTAGCGAGTACCATCTCATTATATTTGCACTATGATTATTGTGTACCCTCGTATCGAGCAAGAATTTCAAAATTGTATACCTAATCCTAAATATATCTTCGCAAAATAGCTTATCCCATATATACCATTTAAATATAATTTTTATCTCTTATATACCATTGTTGACTAGTCAAGCATGTGAAAAGACAAAATTACCCTTATCTTCTTCCTTCTCTCTTCTCTCCCATGACTATGGCTGTCTGCTCTCTCTGCCGTGGCAGGGGCGGGGAAGCTCGAGCCCCGCCGTCATGGAAGCGTGCGAGCTCCGCTCCGCTGCCAAGGTAGGCACGGGCGAGCTCCGTTCCGCTGCTGATTCAGGCGTGGGTGAGCTCGAGCCCCGGCCGCCATGGAGGTGCGCGGGGGCGAGCTCCACCCCGCCGCGGAGGGAGGCACAGGCAGGCTCAGAGCCCTCCACCCCACCGCCATGCATGGTAGCAGTTTGAGCAATCAACATTTTTTTTACTAAAATGAGCTCTAGGTTAAAGATGACTTGAAGGGCACTTTGGTCATTTCTAAAAAAAAATCATATGCTAAAAATAACGTGGATGATAAATTTGGGATTGATTTTGCAAATCAATGGCGCTTATGGGATAAGTGGTTTTGCAATGGTGAATCCGGGTTTAAT
Organism: Eleusine coracana subsp. coracana; assembly: GCA_032690845.1. Classification (NCBI taxonomy): domain Eukaryota; kingdom Viridiplantae; phylum Streptophyta; class Magnoliopsida; order Poales; family Poaceae; genus Eleusine; species Eleusine coracana. Next base: position 65,918,121 of record CM064426.1, on the reverse strand, counting down.
GAAATTTGCAATGACTTGTAAGGAATTGGCCCATACCTAAAAGAGCATATCCAATCATTATGTAAAAAATTACTCCCTAAACATAAGATTTAGAAGGTTTCTAAATCTATTGAGAGTAAAAATAAGACACGTTCTCTAATAGTTCCTAATAATTTGTGTCCTAAAAATTAAAATCATATCACATGTGACCCAATAATCTATTGAAAGTAAAAAAAAAACAATGAATATCTAGCTTTAGGGAGTTCCAATCGGGTTGCTAAATGTGGAGAGTCATGAACCTTGTTTTGGGAGTTGTTATGTTTAGGATCCTCATTTATAGAATAGTTGATGGTTTGTTTTTTAATAACTTCCTAAATTTTAGTTTAGAAACCTCATTTAGATAACATATTTCCTAGTTTTCAATTAACTGAAAACTTTCAGTTAATAGTTTGCTACTTTCTGTTTTAATTTTTTTTATATAGAATTATTTGTATAATAATTATAAATCATTGGATCTAGATCTAATGGCTCAAAGAGATGACTAAAAATTACTCAAACTTTCAATCAGCTGAAAATTAACAAGTTCCTTTAGATAATGGTTGGAGATGCTCTAACAGTGCTATCTGTATTTTCTGGGTAACTCTGTACCGTGATACAAAATCTATCATGCATACATAGGACCATTGAAGTAGTGATAAACAACCATCTTGAATTCTCATGATCTCTGTTGTAAACAATGTATTTCAAGGTCACGGCTGCAGGAGATAGGTCAAAATAGTGTTAGAATCATCCAATATTGGAAATACACTTCTCATTTTGATGAACATCTATCTACAAAGGTGTAGTCAAGCTACCAAAGATTGCTACTCTTTCTCATGATCAGCAACCTACTCCTTCCCAGAAGGACCTCCAAGAGGTCTTGCAGCATTATGAAAATTTCGGTTTCATATCTCTAACAAAAGAAAAATAGCTTTGACTGGACCAATGTGCATCACAGTAGCATCTAGGGAACTTATTTCATTGTGGAAATAAAATATTTTGCCCATGAGGGAAGAGGTGACCGAAAAATGATGGGCAATCCAGTGACAGGGTGTATAAATTCCAAGCTTTCAGCATGCAATGCATGGCCATCATACTCTGCGCCGTTCCACTCAATCACCCCACCGTACTTCACATCACCTCTTATAGGAAACCCAAGATACTGACAGTGTAGACGAATCTGATGTGTTCGTCCACTCTGAGGATAAGCTCTAACCAAAATCATGCTATTTTTCACATCATTTGAAATCTGGTCATCTGCCTTTCCTTGAACAGTAATAGATTCTATATCATCAGTGCCAAAACTATGCGGTTCTCTAAATTGACCTTTACCATTGACCCCTAAAACTTCAAATTTTGTGCTCATGTCCCTTACAAGAGAACCTCCTGGCAGTGACCGACCAACATCCTCAGACATTGCATAAACACGCCAAGCGCCATGTTTTGATCGCCCATGACCAGAACATATCTTGATCTTTTCCCAGGTCGGAGGGCACCCTATGCAAAGAGCCAGATATGTTTTTTTGACTTCATGGTCGGTGAATGCTTTTACTAGCTTCCCTGCAACCTTGTTGCATTTGGTTATAACCATGAGCCCACTTGTATCACGATCTAGCCTATTGGCAAGGTGAAGGTTAGGTTTAGTAGCTGGGTCATCTGCAGGTCCAAAAAAAAAAGAATATTCAGCTACAGTTAGAAATAGAGAACAGTAACATCAGGAAAAGAAAAGGTGAAACATTAATAATCATGAAATCTAGATGGTGAAAGAATATATTTTTTAATTTTTTATCAGGCTACAAAGTCACATATTTGCTTGCTGGTAGAAGACGAACAGAAGTAAAAATATTTACTCCTAACAAGTCACAACAATTTCATTAGATTTGAGAACAGATGAGAAAAATTTTATGAACTATGTACTTACTCCAGTCCAAGAATAAATGAACAGTGGCATGGACAAGTTCTAAACGAATGAAATGATACAGCCTCCTTATGATCCATTCATTATAACATTTTATTCAATAACGATTAGTTAGCATAGATATTGCTGCTAGAATCCATCCGTGGAAGTCAACAGCCTCGCCTCACAACATTTTTATTGTAGACAACAATATAGCACTCGGAGATCCGAACATCATCACAATATATGGCTTTCACATCTGCTCAGGGATCTGCTACTCATAAACTCTAATACTAGGAAACACTTGTTGTTCTGTGGCACAAATGTACTCACCAACTGCATTTTTATGTTGTGAGGAGTGAGGACAGCATACCATACTTATATGCGATAGTAACAGTAAGAAGGCAGATTTGCAATTAGGAATTATGAAGCTAGTGGGTTACAATTCCAGTATTCTGACCTCAGATCATTCAGGAAAATAATAAGAATCAACACTGGAATTTGGTATTGTCTCATGGCAGTGACAGTAACAGTAACAGACTCACAGTACAGATCTTATACTAAAACAAAAACAAAATTATAGATTAGAAGAAAAAATTGCAAAGTCTGTCAAATGTACTTGGCAATTTAACCACATTTGCACTATTAACTACAGTTTTCGCATGCCAAACAAAGTAATGAGCAATCTTTGGGAATAGCAATATAGCATCACCAAAACACCTAGCCACTACACTCTGTACTAACTGCCGATATTGGTCATTCCGAACTACCGAGATCACTCAGGCTGCAAAAACAGTACATGAAATCGCAAGCCATCACATTTTGCAAGATTTGGCACTGGCGCTGAAAGTTGCTACAGTTTCAGAGCTCAGAAGTTCTATTTTTTTTAATTCTCACCTGAGGAAGCAGAGCAAGGAAGGGCGGAGAGCAGCGCGTCGCAGTAGACTCCGGCAGGCTTATCTACGACAGCGAGCCACTCGTCCTCGAACACGACAACGGCGGAAGTGAAGGACGCGGAGCGCGCGGAGGCGGTCATGGCTCGTCGGAGCTCCACGTCCTTGGAGGCGGCCGGGTATGGTGGGGACACCGGGGATGGGTACTCTCCACTCGCCGGCGCCGTTATCTCCGCCGATATCGTAGCCGGGGTCAGGGCGAGGCGGCGAGCGGACGGTAGCAGAGCCCGGGCAGGGGAGGCGGCGCCGACGGGAGGCGAGAGGAGGGGAAGAAGATGCAGGGGCAGTCTTGTCATTTCGGAATTGAAGTAAAGAGTACGTGACCGTCTGTCTCATGCGGTAAAATCTTTTAGCCTCTTCGGTTCTCTCAGATTGAATCCAGCTGCTAGAATTCCGAAGGGATCAATTTCAAAGGTAATAGGTGGAGATTGGTTCCGGGCCATATTTGAGACAGAATAGCTGAGACAGGTCGGTTGGAAATTAAGAAGAACCTTAACCGAACGATCTTCTTTCGTTGGGCTGAAATTCATTCCGTTCCGAACGGATCCAGCGGGACTGGACTGCATTCCGAGCTGTTTCGAGAGAAACAAACGAGCCCTTAGTGTGTATATAATTTTTTATGTCAGATAATAAAAACGGTAAAGCTCTTTCCTCTCTCTTCTTGTTTATTCATCATGATCACATTCTGATTATTGATGAAAGAGATCTTGATCATTTATGATAAAATTGCACGCACTAAACAGTAAGTCTTTTAAGGTTCTATCGTCTTTTTTAGTGTACTATCCTTGATTGAGCTCATCTCAAGTTTAGTGGATATTTTTATTTATCATAATATACTTAATATTGGTATTTATATGAAGTATAATTTAATTGTTAATACTTACCCCTCCGTTTCATAGAAAGTGACGTTTTAAAGATGAGGCTTGAGAGTTAAACAAAAATAAAAAGATATCGCTGTCCTTATCACTTGCCCACCAACGAACTCATTATCTGGTTATTAAAAAAGAACATCGTCTAATATCATTTTCAAAAACTCTCTAAAAAAATTATCCCAAAACAGTGTTTTTTAAAGTAATTTAAAAATTATTAGGGAGAAGTATTCTTGTCTCCCCCAACAGTTCTCCCTAAAAATAAATCATGAAAACTTTTAATTGACTCATGTTAGTATCTGAAACCATAACAATATTAATTTTCTTCTAAATAGAAGAATTGAGGTCCGTAATTTCTCTTTTATTAAAGTGCTCTAAATAAGGTAAATTTAGAAAGAGAATAAATCTATGAGTTATTTTGGTAAGTTATTGAAAATGATTTTCTGATTAAACCTCATTAGGACTCTCTTGAAGATGCTCTAGGACAGCCGCGATAAAATCAAGATGAACATATCGCCAAGCTTTTCCTTATCATCGTTGTTGAGTTGTGATGGCCCCGCATAGCCTCTCCACCTCGTTGTCAGAGCCACCATGCTTATGAGAGGCAACAACAAGATTCACCGCCTCTAGGCTCAATGGCGGCAACTAGACCTAGAGGCGAGAAGGCACTATTCCCATACTCTGTTGTTGCTCCCTTGCTTGTATTTCCGTCTATGTAGATCATGAAATAAAGTTGGAAATCGGATGAGAATAGAGAGGAAACAAGAACAACACTATTATTGGTGTGTTTACTGTAATACCAGACACATCAAAAAGTGAGAGAGCGTTTTCAAAACCATAGAATAACACTTTTATTAAGATAGAGGGAGTACCAATTTACGTTCCACATATGACAGTTAGGATATTATCCATTAAATTAGAGTTTATCATTCTTTTTATAGAGAGTTTAATGATAATGTCATCAGTGATGAAGCTTGGTCAGATGAGCAAGAGAGGTCGGTCATGCTAATTATGTCTAAATCTCACAAAATACCGTGGGTTTTACTATTTAACCAATAGAGATTTTGGTTTGACAGGAGGGGGAAGGGGGGCATGGCTCTAATGGTCATAAGGAAGCTTTGCTTGTAAGTGTCATTCTTTTTTCTTTATAGAGTAAAATATATAGGTGGTTTTTAAACTTGTCTCTAAGTGTCATCTAAGTTTCTGAACTCTCAATATACATATTTAGGTCCTAAAACTTGCTAAAGTGTATCATTTAGGTCTAAAGTATCGAAAATACCCCTTGCATTTTCTATGATTATACATGTTGCGGTAAAAATAAATCTTTTAGAATGAATAATGATTTAAATTTTGTATGTGACAATTTACAATTGTGTATTAATTTGTGACTATACTATAATGATATATCTTAATATGTGATAATATATTGTTCTATGAATATACTGAAATAGTATATCTATGAATATTCTATGATTTTTTATGCAGTTTTGAATTCTATAACGAATATCAGTCTTTCTTTTTTGTTAAAAAGAAGTAGCGGCGGTTAGTAACTTCAACCGCCGCTATGACTAAGAAACAAAGTAGCGGTAGTAGGGAGAGAAAGTTTATGAAAAAAATATGCTAGTTTACCACCCACATCATTAGTCATAGGGGTATTTTTGGTATTTTAAACTTAAATGACAAATTTTAGCAAGTTCAGATACTCAAATATGTATTTTAAAAGTTTGGGGACCTAGATGACGCCCTGAAACAAGTTTAAAGATTGTTGGTGTACTTTACTCTTCTTTATATGTAGATGTACTCTCTCTATTTTTCTATTTTTATTATATTTTTATCTGTGTGTGGCAATTGGATATCGATGAATTATCTAAAACACATGTTTGTTTTCAATTGATATATAGCTTCTGGGCATCCGATCCAGATTTAGTAAATACCATTTTATTTTTTTGAAAAACTAGGCTCACTAATGACAATATGTCTTCAATTTACTTCTCACCTTCATTTCTCTGTGTCCTATGGTGTCTTCATCATCACATATGACTTCACTTTTCATGTCATACTAACCACTTGACAAGAGTGGAGCTAGGATTTAAGCTAAACGGTGTGATTATCAACTTTTAACAATGAGTTTATCACCTGGTCACCTGGATCACGAGCTTACCAAATCTGCAAGATTTGAGAACTGAGAACTGGCCGAGAAAGGAGAGGTTTTAAATAACTGCGGTTAACCGACCGGTTTTCTCGGTTAACCACATAACTGTTCGGTCTGATCACTCGGCAGACCAGTTAATTATTAATAACTAACTCTAATACTATAGCAAAATGGTTAACTGACCAGTTATCCTAGTTAACCGATTAATTTTCCATCAAACGAGCCAGTCGGTTAACTCGGTTATTTGAACCTTGAACTGAAGGAAGCGGGGAGCAGGGGGGCAGTCTCGTCAAATTCAACAATTAGTTGAAGTACGGAGCGCGTGTTCTTCTCCCTTCTCACCAGCTGGAGAAATCGAACCCTAGCCTCTGCCACCGGCGACCCTCCAGGATCTCTCCTCCGGCGAGGGCCCCAGCAGTTAGGGGAGGGTTGCTCCCGAAAGAGCGAAGCTTAAGGATTTGGGGGGGCCGGGGGGGGGGGGGGGGTCGAGGTGGGTGGTGACTTTGGGTGATTTGGGGCTGAAGGAGGCGGAGGAGGATGGGGTCGTCGTCGAAGGTGGTGCGGCCGGAGGATGTGCTGGAGTCGCTGAAGAACGACGGCACAATCGACGCGATCCGCATGAAGATCATCGCCCAGCTCAAGGCCAACGTGCGTATACGCCTTTCTCCCTCTCCCTCTTCCTTCGCCTTTCTCCTGTAGCTGGCGGGGAGGTTTAGGTTAATATTCACCTGGTAGTATCTTATTATGTAACTCCGTTCCTCCGCAAACCCGTCAGATTCATGCTTAGAGGGATGGAAATCGTGTCCTTTGTGACAAAATTGCTACAAGTTGATAGAGTTAAGTGGAATTAAATTCTACAGGACCAGAGCAACGTAGCACCGAGGCAGGGGTAGTCTAGATTCCCAGTTGTTGTAGCAACTAACCTACCCTTAATACGACACGGGCCACACGTTACCGGTGACATAGGTTATTATTGTTACTTTCTTGTGTGAACCAACCATGTGTTTCTCATGATGAAACAGGTGTTAATTTACCTTTTTCTACCACTATTTGTTTTTGCATCAGCTCTCTTCCCCTTTTTCTTCCCTGAAAATTTCTACATTTCTGCAAGCTTGCTCCATTTGGTTGATAGATTGAAGTATGGCAAGATCTTTCTAATATAGCCTTTTCGCTGATCCTTATGGTACATACGTGCAATTGTTCATGATTTTGTGATATCAGTCTCTATTTCAGATTTACTTGATTTATGAGAATGAAGTAGCACAATTTTGGCATTGAACATTGAGTATTTAATTTCAGGAGGATATGAAGAAGAACACTATGATGATGGTGGAACAAAGCAAAGTTTTGAACACCCCTGGAGCTGAGAAAAAGACCAAGAGGGAATTGTTTGATGCTCTTCGACAGGAACTGGAGTAAGTGTTTATCCTTTATGAACCACTCGTTTATGTGCATCAAATTGAACAAACAGATTATGCTCAATGACAGGATATTGTTTACTTTGACTTTCACAGTAGAACTACAGAACTTATATTTGTGGTATCAGCTATTTGATGCTCCATAGCGCTATTAAGAACATAACAGTAACAGTTTTACTGCCTT